>APFE031037515.1:15745-75865 GCA_000404065.3 Pinus taeda | reverse complement strand
ACAAGAACAGGTTGCAGACATCTTGACAAAGCCACTGGATCAGAAAAGCTTTGAATTTTTGAGGAAGTGTCTGGGTATGACCGAATGCCCAGCAGGTGAAATTAAAGGGGAGTGTTGAAAATATAATTTCACCGTGCGCGCGGTCAACGTACGGAGAATACCACCGCAGCAAGCTTAAACCGCCCGGTATCATATCGCACCACTCTTCCACATGAGGCTGTTTCCGGACAGTGTGGTCCGATGTCGACAACTGTCCAACCGTGATGCAAGCGTGACATATGCACCTGACCTCCATCGGAAGGTAACCTGCTGTCAACTCACCCTGTTCGATATCCATCCGATCATGATGCTTCTCTCTCCGCCATTCGATTGAAGGGAAAGGACTCCGCTGTTTAAACCTGTGCAAAGTACATTCGGGCCTGTCGAATTTAATTAACCGTGGAGCTGCCCACACCTTATGATTAATTGATGTCATATGTTTTGGTAGGATTTTAATATTTCTTACGGCAAAGTTAAAGTAGGAGTATGGGCGTAAGTTTTTTATTTTATTGTCTTTTTGATATATATTTTAATATAGCGTTGACCCCATTTTGTTATGCGAAAAAAAGAAAACCCACGGGGATTGTAACAAAAAAATATATGTAATTGCACATTGTAAAAGAGTGAAACAGGTGGTCCGCGGCACATGAGATAAAATGTGTGAATCTCACACAGTGAGATAAGAAATTGGATTCGCAGCAGCGAATGGGATATAGAGTTTAAACTTTGTATTGTAGGAGACAGAGGTGAATAAATACCTTTGGATTTGTAATGTAAAAAGTTTTTTATGCAGCAGAGTAATTTTGGTTTGTAATGTAAAAATTGCACAGCAGTGCAGGAGGAGAAGTAAATGAAACCAGTGGATTGTTTTCTTGAAAACCATGTATTGTTTAACAGCAGTGAAAAGGTAAATCTGTAACTCCCTGTAAGTTTTGTTTTCACACAGCAGTGAATGTAAATGAAATATTTACATACAGTGATGTAAAATTTCATAGGAGGCAGAGTAACTTTTGTATAAATGTTTTGGTGAATCCCTCTGAGTGAAAGAGGATGAATATGTAAATGTTTTTGCTTAATGAATAGAAATCATTTTATGGTGGTGAAATACTCTGTGTTCTGTAATTAATTTTAAAAGGACTTCTCTGTGTAAAAGATCCTGGTGTAAAGGAAACAGAGCATAGCCTCTATGCTTTATATTTTGTGGTTTTGGTATTTTCCCATCCCAAACAGCAAAGAAAAATACCCAACAGGCACTGGAGGACTGCATCCATTTGTCCTTTCAGTGTTTGAGGGACAACAATAAATTCATTTTAGGGTAAACCCAACCCTAAAAAGAAATCTCCCACACATATATATAGTCAAACCTATCTCTCACATCGATTTGGACAATTATTCTGTTTGTTCTTATGTTCTTTTGGAGCGAAGCATAACTGCAAAGGTGAATCCATTACATCTACTAAAAACCCATCTTACGCCTTTCAGAGCCAAGCGTGACTGCGGAGGAGAATCCGTTAGATTTACTCAAGAGCCAAAAGCCATCGAGTCAAAAGCCATCGAGATCGCTTTAGGCGTTCTTGGGTTAATATAGTCATGATTATGCATGAAATGAGCACAATAGGATTCGGTGGAGTATTGATTGGGATTTTGAATAACTGAAACGCATTATCTAGGCAATCATGAATAGTTGACAAGAAAGTATTCATGACAGCATGGACCATATCGATTCTTGATGTTTTTAATTGAAAAGGTGACTCTGGTACTAGTAGAAAACCAATCAGACATGCATGACATTATGTCTTGAAAAGTAAGATGCTTCCCAACATTTGGGCCCTGTGAGTTATCCCCTTCCGTATTTTAGAAGTACAATCTACGATAAACTTTTTTCCATGCTGCTTAGTTATTTCCTAGTTCTAAAGCTACTTCATTGTAAACTGAATGTCTATTTATTAATTGATTGATTCCCATCATCAATTCAATGGTTTTGCATCTGGTTTTTCTTTATAGGGTAAGGTTTTGGTCTTGGATTTATGTAGATTGCAAATTTTAGGAATATCTTAAAACTTGACTGTCTGGAGAAAAGGTTAATTGTTTGAGGTACAATAGATCAATTACTTAACCTTTCTTAATTCCAAAATATTTCAGACAACTAGATCAATTTTTTAACAATACTTCATTATTTCCACATTAGAGTATTGACAAATCTAGTTAATAGTAGCCATTGAAAACAAATCTAGGTAACAAATTGTGCACCTTTCTTAGGAGATAGAAGCAAAGACAATCCCCTTCAAACAGTTCCAATAGTCCTTGAATGGATCCTTCCAGTATTCCTTCAAAAATTACAACAACACAATCACTAAGGGTTTTTCCAATGAAAAAACTTGAAAAAATACCAAGTAGAGAAAATGAAGGCTATGAAATATTTTTCACATTTTTTACCACATAGAAGCCTAGAGAAGCCCTTCAAATCTGTAGAGTAATCCTTCCCTTCAAATCTTTAGAGTAATCCTTCCAGCATTCCAGTAATCATTCAACAATTTCAACAACCCAAGTGCTAACAAACAAATGCATGCATCCACTCAGCCTTTGATTATAATATATGGAATGGTAATGAATAATAAGTACAATAAATATTTAATGACAATTTGAAATGCTCAAGATGGAGTGGCGATGTTATTCTATTACTGCACAAGGTTACAATGGGGCACAAGGTTACAATGGGGCATGGAGTGGGAGAGTTATTCTATTATTCCTCCACGTTACAATCAGAGATGGAGTAGCGGAGTTATTATTAAGAGCATTAATGGTGAAATTGATGGACACTTATTTTTTGGAGTTATTATTTCCATTGCAAATTAATGGAATGATGGGTGAAATGGTGAAATTGATGGACACCTATTTTTTGGAGTTATAGAGACACCTATTATTTAGAATTGGACATACTTTACCAATGGTTTGAAACTGATACGGAAATACACTTTTCCACTACTCTGCCAAGTGTATGTGGAAGGTGTGTGTTACATTTTGTAGTCTTCCCACTATGGTTAATCCCGATAGGTGTCAATTAACAAATGGCATGGTAAATTTTTAATGGAGCTTTGTAAAAAAATAATTTAAACAAGGTTCAATCATAAGATTTAGATATGCAGGGAAGTTAGTAGTGTGAATTCAATCCATTGATATTGTGGAAACTACGAGAATATGCTGCATCTTTTAATTGAAACTATCCGATGAATTTTTTTATTAGTAAAATCATTAAAGTGCCCAAATCCAATAAGAGGGACCCGTATCAGTGTAATTAGATATAAATATAATTTTATATTTTATTTTGGTTAAAATTAAAATATTGATCATAAAATTACTTTACATTTAAATATTTTATCATACTGAGGTGGAGAGACATTCTCTCATTACAAAATATTTTATAACATGATGATCACAATCGAATTTGGGCATAATTTTAATTAATTTTAAAAATAATATAATTTATTGATTTTAATTCATGTCTCAAATATATTTAATTAATAGATGAAATTATTTCTAGGAAGATTGTGATTACTTGTTGTTTAAAATACACTATTGAATATGTAAATGGATTCAACATTTAGAACACTTAATAATTGCAAATTAAACAACTTAAACATATGATTTTAAAAAATTTGTATTAGATTTTGAATAAAATTTACCAAATAAAATGATTTGAAAATAATTATTGCCTCTTTTAATTAGACTATTTTGTTTAGAATTTTGATAAAAAATGTCATAGTCCTTAGTTGTTAATCCATTAAAAATTATAGTGTTTAATTCTTGATTTATTTATTTATAATTTTTGAATTTCACTCATAAATTGAGATGGAATTTTCCATATATATTATTTACTATAATTATTGTTAAAATGTATAATGGATCTCTCGTATATACATATTTGGATTTATTAAATCATTAATATATAATCATATTTTATATTAATTATTTTAATGGACCACACACATAATTTGTATAAAAAATTTACTACTAAGTTAAATTTTGATGGTCAAATTTAACTCTCTAACATTAATATTAGTTAATTCTTATTAATTGATTTAAAAAATATTATTAAATTATGATTTTATTTCTATTTCTATAAACTAAATATTAGATATAAATATCACTGAGCCTATAACTTACTAAACCATTCAATTTTAGTAGTTGGATTTGATTGTGTTAAAGTAGCTTTTAAGAAAAGCGTTATTATCCATGGTTTGGTTATAGTTGATGGTTTTGTACTTTATATTTATTTAATCTATTAGTCTTTCCTCATGGTTTTGTTATAGCGAGTGCTTTTGTACTTTATATTTATCCAATTTATTAATTTTTATTCTTTAATTTTTCTTTTATAAATCAAAATAACTGAACTAGGTCATCGTCAGGTGGAATTATTTGACATTCATTTACATTTTATATTTATATATGTTTTAATTTGAACACATCAAGTTGCCATTTAATTTTGTTGTGTTTTTCTTTCTATCTATATTTTTCTTGACATTTAAACTTTCTTACATTACACCTACGCACTTGACGTTCATTTACATTTTATATTTATATATGTTTTAATTTGAACATATCAAGCCAACATTTAATTTTGTTTTGTTTTTCTTTCTATCTATATTTTTCTTGACATTTAAACTTTCTTACATTACACCTACAAATTTCGCCCTATATAGCACCTCTACGCACAATACTTGTAATGCCCACAAGTTGCAGTTCGTTTGGCGGTGGGTGCATGACGGACAAGCAAGCGACGAGCTGGGTGGTAACTAACGAGTTGGGGCACACCCGCATGGTGCGATGAGCTGACCAAATGGAGGAGACGAGGCAACGTGTGACACGAAGAGTCATCGCGAAAATGACAAGTGTTGGGCAGTAGAAAGTTTATATGTGGGGGCAGTCCCGCACATGGGGACCCACACCATGGGCTGATGAGATGGAGGGGTGAGTTAGACGAAACGGTGGGTCGGCTTGGTGAGTCAACGCCCCAACTGATGGGCCAACCACCATATAAGTAAGGTGTTGGAATGGTGGCAAAAATCATTCAAGCAAAGCTTCCAAGTTTTTATGCAAGCTTGGAGGTTGAACTACATGGAGAGTCTGAAATTGGGCGAAGTGCAGGCGGACTCTTGGGCCATAGCACAGAGTCGCAACAAACGCAGGAAACAGAGACGTAGATTGTCCGAAGGCATTCAGGCGTGGGCGTGTGAGGGCGTCCGCTTGAACCACTGAACGGGCGAGGTCGTTCGAAGGAGAACAGGTGAGGGCGTCCAAGGGCATTTGTATGAACAATCGTTCGAAGGCTTTCAAGTGAGGGTGTCCACTTGAACGATTGAATGGGTGAGGTCATTCGAAGGAGAATGGGTGAGGGCGCCTGAGGGCATTTGTCTGAATAATCGTTCAAAGGCATTCGGGTGAGGGTGTGCGATGACATCTGCCTAAATGATCAAACAGGCGAGGTCATTCGAAGGAGAATGAGCAAAGGCGTCCGAGGGAATTTGTCTAAACGATCGTTCAAAGGCATGCGGGTTAGGATGTCCGCTTGAATGATCGAATGGGCGAGGTCGTTCGAAGGAGAATAGGTGAGGGCATTTGTCTAAACGATCATTCGAAGGCGTTCGAGCGAGGATGTGCGAGGGCATCTCCCTAAACGACCAAACGGGTGAGGTTGTTCAAAGGAGTTTGAAGTTGTGCGAACGCGAACGAGCGAGGGTGTGCGAGGCCATCTGCCCGAATGACAAAACGGGTGAGGGTTTATGCCCAAACGGCTGAATGACGTGCTGAACAATGCAACAGTGAACAAGTTGCAATGGATGGTAGAACCAGTGGGTACTTCGAACAATGGTTCACGTTGTTTGAATGGTGTAGGCCGGGTTATAAGGTTGTGACAAAAATTGTACCAAAAAAACTTGGGGTTTCCTACAAAGACTCTAAAATTGTATATTTTGTAAAGTATTCTTATTATTATCGAGCAGACTCATATTTCAGGGAGTTTCCCCACCCCTTAAAATATATGTTGCACATATGTGTAAATGGTAATAACGATGAAGGTGATTAATTGAATGTTTCTGTTGTGTATGTGAATATTATACTTAGGAAAGTTGGAAAATAAACTAAGTATAGAATGTAGGTGTAGTCCACACTTACAAGTATTATTAAAAAGAAAGTGGGTGGTGGTGTTGCACCCCCAACCATGAGGTTGGAAGAGTACTGCGAGGGTAGGGGTGTGATAGGTGGTATTAGAGGCCTGATTTAGTGGAATCAGATTTCCAGAAGAAGCTGATCCCATTGTCACTTCGTGACAGGTGGTATCAGAGGTCCGTATTACGCGGGCTTTGGTGATTCATATTTGCAGATTGAAATGCTACACTTTGTGACATGTTTAGCAATGGTGAAGCTTCATGCTTGGGCCAAGCTAAATGACAAGACATGGCATGTTTGGAAGAATGGGAAGGGAAGCTCTTGCCGACCTTATACAGGTTGAAGCTGATGAAAGAGGAGAACCCAGGGATTCGAGGTGAACTTGAAGTCTTGGAAAGGAATGTTGAAGACAAACTTCTTCGACTTGGTTGGGAAATGGAGCAGGTTGCAACTGCAGATTGCGATGACGAAGAAGAGGAAGCTGTGATGTTTGAGGATGTTGCAGATATGACAGTGACGGAGGATTAACTTGAAATTGATCAAGTTGGACCAGGATCATGCAGTTTGCATGCGTTGGTGGATGAGGAAACTCACATGTAGGAGCCTCATGATGAAGTAAGTACTATTATTATTACTTGTGTTTCATTGAGACTTTTGGTAGATGGGCCATATGCAAGAGAGGGCAAAGTCAGTTTGCTGATGTGATGGAGAATCTTACCATGGATGTCTACAATGAGACCTTGTATGGAGAAGCAAGGACCATTGATTATTGCAGAGCTTGCTGGGGCTGTTTGTAACCTTATGGCAGAAGGTGAAAATGCCCATGACAAGGGAGGAATGTGATGATCATTGCAGAGGAATGGGTCATGCTTTAGCCATATGGAGAAATTTTCTAAGAGATTAGCATGACCCATGGATAGATTGGAGAAGGGCACACACTTGAGTTTTATGATATTTGGGTGGAATTCTCATGGCCGATACCAAGAGGAAGTCTTGGTGGAACCTTTAGTGGGGGATCCTAAGGTGGAAGAGACTCATCTGATGATGATATGGTTTGGGTGACTGAGTTCACTAGACCAGATTGTAGACTTGGATGAGGGTGACCGATTGTTTTGATGAGTCTACTTAATTGGACAACATGGGCAACTTGAGTCATGGACATCGAGTTGGAGACATGGAGCATGACAGTCTTATGCAGGGGCATTATGCAGAAGCACTTGTACAGGTGTAACTTATGGTCATCCAATGAGGAGTGCCAAGGCAGGGATGTTGTGCAGGTGGATTTGCTGATGTGACATAGAGATTTTTTATTTATGAGCCAATGGGGGTGTTGTGCACTCTTGTACAACAAGGCCATGGACTTGGTTGGAATTGTGAGAAGACTATGGAGCATTCCTACTACACGGAGAGCCGAGGCATCTTGCAGAGACCTTTGGGCCAAGACATGTATGCTTGCTTGGATGTTGGTTGGAGATGAATCATGGAGCTCATGATGACACGAGGTTGTGACTTTTGGGGACTTCATATTATGGTGGACTTTGAGGATCTGATGCATTGAGTATCTGAGGTCAAGGACTTCGATGTAGTATGGGGTACATACTTTTGAGTACATCTATGGATATGCTTAAGAAAGTGACTTGATGTAGAGGATCGATATGAGACACTTTGGAGTGATGGAGTTGCAGCTATGATGATGCCTTGGTGGCAACACTTGGGCAACGAAGGGGCGAGTTGGATAGAACTGTGGGTCGGCTTAGTGAGTCAATGCCCCAACCGATGGGCCAACCACCATATAAGTAAATCATTGGAATGGTGGCAAAAATCATTCAAGAAAAGCTTCCAAGTGTTTATGCAAGTTAGGAGGGTGAGATACTTGGAGAGTGTGAAATTGGGGGAAGTGCAGGTAGACTCTTAGGCCATAGCACAGAGTCGCAGCAAATGTAGAAAACAGAGTCGCAGGTTGTGCAAAGGCGTTTGGGCAAGGGCGTGTGAGGGTATCCGCCTGAACAACAAAACGATCGAGGTTGTTCAAGGAGAACGGGTGAGGGCGTTTGTCTAAACGATCATTCAATGATGTTTGGGCTAGGGCGTCTGCCTGAATGACCGAACGGGTGAGGTCGTTCGAAGGAGAATGGGTGAGGGCATTTGTCTGAATGATCGTTCAAAGGCATTTAGAAGAGGGTGTGCGACGGCGTCCGCCCGAATGACTAAATGGGTGAGGGCATCCACTAGAACGGTTGAACGACGTGCTGAACAGTACGATGGTGAACGAGTTGTGATGAATGGTAGAGCCAGTGGGCACTCCAAATGGTGGGTTAGATAGTCTGAACAGTGCAGGCCAAGTTGCACGGTTGTGACATAAATTGTACCAAGGAAACTTGGGGTTTCCTGCAAAGAGTGTAAAACTGTATATTTTGTAAAGTATTGCTATTATCATTGGGCAGACTCATATTTCGGGGAGTTGCCCCTCTCATTAAAATATCCGTTATGCATATGTGTAAATGGTAATAACGATGAAGATGATTAATTGAATGTTTCCATTGTGTATGTGAATGTTATACTTAGGAAAGTTGAAAATAAACTAAGTATAGAATGTAGGCATAGTCCACACTTACAAGTTTTGTTAAAAAGAAAGTGGGTGGTGGTGCCACA
This sequence comes from Pinus taeda, assembly GCA_000404065.3. Lineage (NCBI taxonomy): Eukaryota > Viridiplantae > Streptophyta > Pinopsida > Pinales > Pinaceae > Pinus > Pinus taeda. Next base: position 67,009 of record APFE031037515.1, on the reverse strand, counting down.
CCCCCAACTGTGCAGTTGGAAGAGTACTGCTAGCGTAGGGGCGTGACAATACTTATGCTAATAGGCATGTCCATTTTGGTATAAGGCTTCCACAATTTTAATTTAATTATCAATAATTATTAAGTACATGGTAGGGATTTAACCTCCCTAAATATTCTCTAATATTGGTGTATATTCTCGAATATACACCAATCAAATGCTAAGATTTATTTCCAAAGTAGTTATGCATTTTTCCCCGTTTAATTAAATTCATTAATTTTAAAAAAAGAAGTCAAAGTTGTAATTTAGTTAGTTTTTGTGATTTTTATTTTATTTTATTTTAACAATGGAAGATGTATTATATAATAAGCATTTTGATACTTATTATGGATTTATACTTGTAAGTGTTTATCAACCACTTAATTTATATGGCTACGCTAGTATAACTTCAATCAAGAGTAATATCAACTGATTTGATTTAAATACATTTCTTAGTTAAATTATTTTGTTTAGCCTCACCTTCAAGTTTAATATGAAACTATCTGAGACTTGAAAAATTCGTAGAATGATTCCACCCAATAAGGTTCTTTCACGTGCTTGACTCAAATTTTGGTTCAATTTATGTATTTTCCTCAATCATCATATTCTTTAGGATTACACATACTTAAGCATGTTTTCTTGGAATGACAAGTAGAACCTTAAGTTCTCATATGAGGATTTTGGTTGTGATGATTTTGTCTTTGAAAGTGTTTTCACTATGTTGTCCTTTGCAAGAATTTTTCTTGGTTTTCCTCATGTTAAGACAAAGTTACCCTAAACTAGAATCTCGATGAATTATAAATGTTTTCTTTAGGTTCTAGTTCAAAGTTCAAGTTATGATCTTTCTCACCATTTGCTCCATTTCTTGTAACAAATCTAGCCCTAACATAAGGTTATCCTTAGATTGACTCTTAGAGGAACATGACACTTCCTTCTATACAAAGGTTCTTGAGGGCTCTTTGATGCACTATAAGGATGGTTGAAAGTGTAATTTGAAGTTAATAAGAGGTCACACCAACTCTGTGAAAGTTATAGTGCATGAAGACCGAACTAGGGTTATTTTAGTTTGAAACGGGTAGGTTTGCTAGGTTGCAAAAGGTATGCCTATAAGGTTGCAAAAGTAAGGTAAAATTTGCATTAGTAGAAAGATCAATTTAGCCTTTGTAGGCCATAGAGAAATGGTCACTAATATGCTTAATTAGCTGAGCATATCAATTTGTTTTCTATGGATGCCAAGTTGTTTATATAAAGTTAATTTTGAATGAATCCTAGAGATCCTTAAAGGTTGCTAATTAAGGGCTTGATCTAAGAATATATTTCCATGTGTTGCCATGAGAAGTTATTGATGCTCGTACTCCTACTGAGAACATTGTTGCTAGAATCTAGGAGGCTATTAGGCTGAATGTGCTGAAATGTATTTGTGAGATGCCATAATGACAAGTCAAATTATTTAGCAGAAGGTTTGTGTTCACAAAGGCTATATTAATGATTAGACTTGAAGGTTATGTCTGGTTGTGGCAGTGCAAATGTATGAGCACTAGTGTATTAAACATTACATGAGCCAAGCTTGTGAATGCATTGTTATAGTGATAAAAATTGCAAAGGACATAATAGGGCTAAGGTTGGTCATATATCATGTGTTGTTAATTCAATCATCGCAGTGCTAATATTATATGCTATTATGTAGTAGATAGAGTATGGTACTATGTTGGTTCTAACAAGATTATTATTATATATGCCATCAATTATACTGTAGGTGTGGATTTATATTTCTATTGCTACAAAGAGCATATCTTTGTTGAGGCTATCATATATTGTTAGTGATCTATTCATGAGAATTGTCTATTGTACTACTACTAGTGTTATCATTGTTGTGCTTAATTTTGTGATGGTCCTTATCAAGACATCTAATCATGAGAAAAATGTTGGTTATGGGTATGAGGCTTGTATTATTGTTGATGACATAAAAGGTTTATTATGTGGATCGATAAAGTAACATTGGTACCTGCTACTAGGGTTTGATAGTGACGTACTTTTGTTGAGCAGAAAAGAGTTGGAGTGTTGTTGAGTCAGCAAAAGCTTTTGTATATTGTTGTTATTATTGAGAAAAGGTTGATCTAGTCTAAAAATATATAAAACTTAGTCCACTATTGTGAATTGAAGGTCATAGCCTTTAGAGAAAGTGGTGGCTTGCTAAGTAGGGAAGGAAATGAAGCATTCTCTAAGTAGGATGGTGCAAAGAAAAGAGTGAAATTTCCTTGATTTTGGAGCCTGAGAACTCTTCAAGGTGTTAAGGTGGTGCTATGGAAGAAAGTTGGAGGTTGCAGGCTGTTGGAGTTGATAAAATCAATGGGTTAGAGCCTCCTTCTAGTTGGAGCTTCTAAATCAAGGTATTGGAAAATCCTTTCAGTTGGAGTTTATAAAACCAAGGGGTTGGAGCCTCCTTTTAGTTGGAATTGGTAAACCAATAAGTTGGCACATCCTTTCAGTTGGAGTTGTTAAATCAGGGATTTGGAGCCTCATTCTAGTTGTTTCTGGAGAATCTTGGAAGTTGGAGCTTCCTGTTAATGTAATATTTAAGACTTATCAGTGCTAGTTGCTTGTCTTATACCCACAACGATTCTTGTAGAATTGTTTTTGTCAATTCTGCCTCCTAAATTCATCAGTCTAATTCATCCCTTGTTTTCCTTCTCTTATCTCTTCATTTGTTTGAATTTCTTTTAGTTAAGGTGCTCACTTTTTGGTTTCATTGAAGTGAGTCTCGTATTTTGGCTCTATGACCTAGTTTTTCGAGTTTTGAATTATTTGGCTTGGTTACTTGTCTTTTCAAGATTCATCCGCAATCCTCATGTTGGTTTGCTTGGAGTTTTTCATCACTTCTTGCTTGTTGATTGATTTTTAGTGTTTGTTGAACCAATTCCCATGTTGATTTGATTATTTCACTACTAGACATAGATTACAATTGTTTGGGTCAATCACTTTCACGCTTGCTTATTTGTTTCTTTAGAATTCGAAGCTATCAAAATCAAAAGATTGCATTCATTTAGTATACGAAAGTGAAAGTACATTTTCATTTCAAGTTATCATCATTTCAAGTTATCATGTTTGAGAAATTGGAAAGCAAACATAAAATATCTCATTAGTAGTGTTGATGCATCGTGAGATTAGTGTATTGATGCATTGTGTTTCTTAGTGCTTGCATTCACTTGTCTTGGTTTGGGAATGAACTCTCTACCTTTCTGTAAGTAGGTGTTCATTGAAATAAAAAATTCTTTACTCATCCTAGGTGCATCCTAAGTTCTGATATACATACGGTAAGGCTTGGAAATTGAAACATAATTCAAGATCAACTCTAAAATGAACTGGATAAACTTAACAACGCATTGGAACATAACGCACAATATTTAGAGGTCTAAGCTAGAGACGTGCTCCGGAGTCATTAAACCTAGTCTCTATTGTTTTCACTTAAGGTTGGGTGATTCCTCCTTCTATGATTCAATAGCTACTAGCACGGACTTGCGCTCCCAGTACCATTGAGTATATCTTGGGAAACCCCACTAGGTTATCATCCTATATCCTTAGGAAGCCGTGTCTGTCGCCTTGCAAACCGTAATGCACTGAACACAACATTTGGAAAGTCCTTGGCTTTCATACGATCACCAAGGTGTATATGCAGTTTTACGGGTTGTTTGGTAAACCTTTTGCCTACTTCTCCAGAGTAGTCACTTTTGTTCCTTTTCAAACTCCTTAAAAGAAAAGGTCCATTTGAGCACTTGTCCTTTCAGGCTCATTAAACCTTGAATGAGATAGAGTCACCTTTTTGTCCTTTTCTCGACTCTTGAAACAAGAAAAGGTCAGGTTTTTTTCCTGTGTCATAAAATTTACTGCCCACAAAATATTCCTTGTAACAATTCGAGTTCTTGGTTGTGATAAGAGTGTTTTTCAGGCTCATTCTCGATGGCCACATTCCCCGAGTCTATCGACCAAGGTCTTCCCCCAGATGGAAATCCTAGTCCGTTTCCTCCTTTTGGAAATGTCAGTGCTCCATATATGGCAGCATTGTCTTTGCCTGGGTTAACCATCAGTTTGCCCGTGTGGTTGTTTTCAACCTCGGTGGTCCCAAGCATCATGACTCCTATTCCACCGTCTCCTTCGTCTAAACCATGACATGTTGATTCCAAGGTTGAACCTACGCCTTATTTCCCTGTTTCTCTGCCTTCCTCTCCTCCTTCACTTGGTGAAAGTTCCATATCTAGTAACCAGGAGATTAAGCAGAAGAAGAAGAAGACGAAGAAGAAGAAGAAGTCTGATAAACACCTGGCCACTTGTGCAGCTCTTGCTCCAAGTACTTCTCAGGTTGTACCACCCTACGCTCCTCCGCGGAAGGTGAAGTTTCCTTGTAAATTGTGCAAGGGTGACCATCTTATTTGTGATTGTCCTAGCATTCCTAGGATCTTGGAAGTATGGTCTCATGATCCAACTCATCCCTCGGTCGTCCTCTGCAGCTCATGATGATGCTACCCTATCAACTCGTAGTGGTAAGAAGAAAGGGAAGATTTGATTCCCTTGTAGACTGTGTGAAGGCAACCATCCCCTTCACCTTTGTCTACTCGTGGATAAAGCTTCAGCTATTTTTCAAAGTCTTACAGCTTCTTCGCCTCCACTTCCAGTTGGTTACAGAGGCTCTCTTCACACTCTCTCCCTGTCGACAAAAAGATTGACTTAGATTCTTCTCTTGTCCGTCCTCCTCCTTCCAAGCCTGGTTGTGCTCAGCGTGTTTTGGACCAACCATTGGTTGGAGAGAGTGTCAACTTGGGTTGACCACATGTTGATCACTCTATTCCAGAAGAGCGTCATGATTCTACTGCTCATGTTCTTCTCATCTCGTCAGATTCTCCTGAGTTCGAGAACGACCCTCCTATCCCTATTGATCAAGAGAGTCCTTCTTTGGTTCCTGTAGAGCATGGGGGTAATAATATGATTCCCCAACTGAGCAGTTTAGTCATTTCCTTTGACTGAAGTCATTTGACTGCATTCCTTCTTCCATCCTACATGCCTTTCTAGATCACAGTACATGCCTATGATAAGGCAGTACCTGGAACTGTCTTGGATGAAGGTGCGTCAGTTATCCTCATGGCTTTCACTACTGAGCAAGCTCTGGGTTTCCCACAGCTTGCAGAATCTGTTGGAATTTGATGGAGGAACCAGTCAACCTTTAGGGATCCTCCCGAAGTTTCCTATTACTTTGGGAGGCAAAACCATCTATATAGACATACTAGTTGTCCAAGGTGCTTTAGATTTTAGTCTTCTCCTTGGTTGTGACTATATTTATGCCATGGGGGCTCTTGTTTCTTCACTTTTCTGTGTGGTTTGTTTTCCGCACAATGGAAGAATGTGACTATTGATCAATTGTCATTCTTCAGTCACCTGGTGCCTCTTGTACCGCCATCATCCCCCATCAGTTCTTATCCGCACGCAGTACCTTCCTTGCCATAGGTCAATTATGTGGCTACTTGTTCCATGCCCACCTCTGCTGCTGATCATGCAACCGGTCTCGTACATCATGTACTGGGGGCATTGGAACCCGATCTATCATTAGTGCCTCATGACATGTATTCCTCCCAGAGTGCGAGCTTTAGATTTTAGTCTTCTCCTTGGTCGTGACTATATTTATGCCACGGGGGCTCTTGTTTCTTCACTTTTCCGTGTGGTTTGTTTCCCGCACGATGGAAGAATGTGACTATTGATCAATTGTAATTCTTTAGTCACCTGGTGCCTCTTGTAACGCCATCATCCCCCATCGGTTCTTATCTGCACACAGTACCTTCCTTGCCATAGGTCAATTATGTGGCTACCTATTCCATGCTCGCCTCTGCTGCTGATCATGCAACTGGTCTCGTACATCATGTACTGGGGGCATTGGAACCCGATCTATCATTAGTTCCTCATGACATGTATTCCTCCCAAAGTGCGGTTCTTCCATCCCGCGACGACCTCTTGGGAGCCATATTCTGAGAAGGCCTATGAACAGGATTCCCGAGGATAGTTCATTCCCGTGTCAACCTCGTTAAAAAATGAAACCGGGTGTCACGAGCATAGTTCCTTGTCTTGTGTCAAGTTCATTAAAAACTGACACAGGGAGTCCTGAGGATAGTTTGTTCCTGTGTCAACCTCATTAAAAAATGAAACAAGGGTGATGAGGATAGTTCTTTTACTGTGTCAACCTCATTAAAAAATGAAACACCTCCCTTTCCAAATCGAGTCTTTGATTAAGATCTCGTAAAATCCAAGTCGAGTCTTTCCAAGATCTCGAAAGTGAACCTTCATTCCATCCACCTCGTTGAATGTAATGAAGCTTGGGGGCATGTACCTTGATTTGGGTTGTTATGCTGGGGGCATGCGAACTCATAACAAGCATATTTTTTTTGTTTCAAGCTTGTCTAAACATGAAACCAAATCCAAGCATAGTTCTCCATGGTTCAAGCTTGTGTAAAAATGAACCCATACTCGATTTACATCTTGTGATTGCCATTTTACCCGCTAAATTCTGCTAGATGTGCCTTGGTTGTTTCATTCCATTGCCACCATCTCTTTGGCCGATCATATGCTTTCACTTGGTTGTTTTTCCTTTCCTGAGGAACTGCAACGATGAGTGGTTTTATTAGCTAGCCTCTTGACCATTACATGTTTTGAGCAGTTCCAAAATTGTCGAAACCAGTTGCTACCCTTTATACCACTTGTTCCTCCAGGATGGGTCTCCTTTAAGCTCTTTTCTGACTCGTAAAAGATGAAAATATTTCCGAGTATTTTTCCCTTTTTGACTCATCAAAGAGAATAAAAATGGAGGTCTACTTTCATCTCTTTTCTGACCGTTTAAAAACGAAAATATTGCCGAGTTTTTCCTTTTTGACTCGTTAAACGGAATAAAAGGAAGTCTACTTTGAGCTCTTTTCTGATTGTGTAAACACGAAAAGATTGCCTGACTTTTGTCGTTTCAGGTCCGACATTGGTTATGAAACGACACGTCTTCGATCGCTTTTCTACTCTTTCGGATCGAGGTCACTGAGTACAAAAAGTACTCCTTCATCATAATGATCAAGGGATTCTCTCGAGTATTGTTTTATACCTTTTCGGGCGCGAGGGACACAAATCTATGAAAAAGGACCCCCGTGGAGTTTTCTTTTCCATTTCTTTTTCAAACTCTCTAAACATGAAAAAAACTCTGAGTTTTACCTATGTCGGACTCATTAAACCCTGACGACATTGTACTCGTCAACATGACGAGACTCGAGCTTCTCCTCCCTGGGGCTCATTAAACTATTACTAGGTTGGATTCGACTGAAGGTCAAACTTATATTACAATCATATGCTATCCCCTTCAAGCTTGTTTTCAAAAATAATTGGGGTACTCGCACAGCAATGGTGGGGGAAAATTTGGAAATCATCATTGATTATCTATGACTGCTAGTCACTCTTGAACATTGACACTTTTTGCCTCTTGTTGGGTTGGGATATCCGTACATCGTCATTTGGCCTTCTGCGGGTTTGGGTTGTCATTTTGCCTCATTCCATCTGATCCATGTTGCTTCCATCAAGCCTCTGATCCCTTGGTATCAAAATGCTGCCGCATTCCAGAGTCATGTCACTGTTATGTTCAAGAGTATAATCCTTTTACAGTTTACACCCTTACCTCCTCTTCTGATACTTTGTCTCACCATCTACTACTTGTTCCTTATCTCGTGTCATGGATGGGGGAAACATCATGGCCCTCCTATGATGGATCGTCTCCTGTCGACATCAGCTCATTATCCAGGAGATTGATCTAGAGATCCCTTTCAGTACCTTGGAGCTTGCATGCCTCAATGGCAAGTTCTTCGTGCTCGATGACAGAGTTTCTTCATTGGTCTTTGATTGGGTGATTCCACGGGTGTTCGACTTCAGCTCATTTTTCACACTTAGTGGATTGTAGTGGGTAGTACCTTGAGAAGCATTGACATTATTGGTGGGTTCTCTCGCATTGGTTAACGTTTTATATCATTGGCCGGTAATCAAGCGACTTTCTATCATGTTCGACTTCAGCACATCTATTCACATGATAGAATTTGTACTATGATCGGTTGGGTGTCAAGACCCCGAACTAAGATTACATATGTTTGGGTTGCATGGATTGGTTCGTGATTGCATATATGACTCATTAATATGGTCTTATCGATTGGGTGGCTACATCCATACCACAGACCAAGTTTCATATGTTCTATGGATGGCTGCGCCCATGCCTATATTATATGTACTTCATTATTACAGATATAAGTTGTACTTGGGCTTGAAATATCTTCAAGGTGGTTCTAGTTCAGACAGTTTCGTAAAGCATTTCACCCCTCCCACTCTCTTGGGATTCATGCTTTAGGGGGCATCTACTACACAGTAATTTGTCATTGTCCTCATTTCAATCTTTCTACTATGTCATGTGTCAAATCAACATGTTCATATCTTCCATTGGTGTAAGAAGATTAAGAAAATGCTCTCTAATGTTGAAGGTTGACCCTTTTTGACTAAGTTTCTGCATCGTCGCTAGTAAATCATTAAAATCCGCGATGGTTCTCTATCATGCATTGTATCGTTGCGACGTCGTCGCTAGTCCCCAGTTCATGACTCGCAACGATCCAGATTTGGCGAATTAGTTCAACCAGTCGGCCTTTTGGATGTCTTTAGACCTGGTTTTTGGGTCAGTTTGGGTCGCCTTTCCACCTCTGGGATGGTGGTTCCGCCTCTTGTGCAACCTCCCTTGAGGATAACCTCCCTCTCCCTCATTTCATGGAGACTCCTTCTCCTATAAAATCACTCATCATTGTTATGATCTGCTAGCTTTTGGAGTTCTTTTGGTTGGTAATTCCTTTGTTGGAGCAATGCTGTTAGTGATTTTGAATTTGATAGATAGCTAGTGTGGGAGTGACAAGTGTGGGATTGATTGATAGCTTGTGGAAGGTTGTAGAGTGCTCTTAACTTTTTGTAAAAGCTTATGAGTGAGAGAGAGACATTACATGTTGGGAGATCCATCTTCAAAGAGTGAATGCTTGAGAAACATACTGGTTGGATCCTCTAAGAAGGCTTGCGGCATCAAGACTTTGGTTGTAAGCTTACTCTTATTTCATTATTAATACAGTCAATGATGTTTTCCTATGTCTTCTATGTAATTTACTTGATAGCTCATGACTTCTTGACTTTGTGAGTAAATAGATTGTTGTTGTTTTCTGGTCATGTGCTTTGTTGTATTTCTTTTTTATTGTTTTAGGTTAATCACTCATTGAGAAGAAGGAAGCGGAAGCTAGAGCAGCGCAACAGAACTTCATCGACCACTAGTTGAGGTAGGCCTCCAACAATAACTGTTTAAGGAAATCTATTGTTGATCTGTCTTTGCTGAGACTAGACCCACTCTAGGGCTAGAGGGGTTGTCTCTGCTCGCAGAGGGAACACTTTCGTGCATCACAAGCTCCTTCGAAGAAATGATTAAAAAGGAAACGAACAAGATACCACATATCAACAAATAAAATAGCAGGTTCAACACTGAACCAGCAAGAAAAAACAACAAGGTTATGCTTTGGATGCTATTGGAATGCTGTATTACAAGAAAAGGCTATATGTGCCCAATCAGAACATCATTAAAAACTTGATTTTGGATGAATTTCATAAAATTCACTACGTTGGATACCCAGGATATCAGAAAATGATCACTACACTCTGAAAGGAATATTATTGGCTGGGTATGAAGAAAGATGTGGCTGAGTACTTGGCACATTGTCTGGAGTGCCAACAAATTAAAGCAAAACACCAACACCCTGCGGTGTTATTACAACCATTACCCATTCTGGAATGGAAGTGGGAAACCATCTCTATGGACTTCATAACAGGATTGCCTAAGTCAAAGAAAAATAATGACTCCATTATGGTGGTGGTGGACAAGTTAAGTAAATCAACACATTTGATACTTTTGCAATCTACTTATAGAAATGTGCAGATTGCCCATATTTTTATGCAGAATATATTTAGGCTGTATGGGTTACCAAAAACAATAATTTCAGACCGTAATGTAAAATTTACATCAGTCTTTTGGTAAACATTGGTTGGAGAATTGGGAACTCAGCTGAATTTCAGTATAGCTTATCACCCTTAGACTGACAGACAAATAGAATGGGTGAACTAGGTGGTGGAAGACATATTAAGAGCATATGTAATGCAGCAACCAACCAAGTGGGAAGATTATCTGCACTTGGGTGACTTCGCATACAATAATGGCTATCATACATCATTGAAAATGAGCCCATTTGAAGTATTGTACGGGCGAGAGTGTTGCACACCCTCAAGTTGGGGTGGACCAAAAGACAGATTGATGTTAGGACCCGAAATGCTTAAGGAAATGGAGGAAATGGTTAAGAAGGTACGATCCAATCTAAAGGCAACTCGGGATAGGCAAAAGAACTTTGCTGACTCGAAAAGGAAGTTTAGGGAATATCAAGTCGGTGATCATGTGCATGTGATAATTCGAGCTAAAAAGAGCACATTACAATGGAGCGGGTGTGCTAAGTTGGCACCCTGATTTTGTGGACCTCTTCAGGTCTTAGCAAGAATTAGGCCGATAGTATACCAGCTCACTTTGCCGAGTCATATACAGGTCCACAACGTCTTCCATGTTTCCTTGTTAAAAAAATATGTTTATGATCCTAAGCATGTAATCATCTGGCAGGATATACAGGTAAGAAATAGCTCCGGTAGATCAATCTAAATGAGTTTTTTCTTTTTTTAAAATTGATTTAAGATAGTGCATGTTTCAGGTCAAGCTGGAAGGAGAAATCTTGGTCGAACCACTGAACATCCTCGACTGGAGAGAAGTAATGCTACAGAAATGAGCTATTACCCAAGTTAAAGTGTAGTGGTAGCACTTTGGGCCTGATGAGGCCACTTGGGAAGAGGAAGAGCTCATGAAAAAAGCTTATCCAACAACGAAAAGACATCATGACAATGTCCAATTTCAGGAGGGGGAGATGTAATGCCCTAGGAAAAATGTAAATATTTGTTTTACTATGGTAAAATACAAACTTAATCTGATATTATTATCTGTTTGAAATTTAATAATATTGTTTTTATTATGAAAGATAAGAAATGTTTTTCTTTTAATAGCTAGTAACTTCTCAAGGAGGAATTTTTCCAGTTGCTGTGACTACAACCCTAACTACCTCCCCTAACTGGAAGAGTTTCCAAAGAAAAGGAGGGGAAGGGAGGAAAATCAACGTTGTAGGGATAGGCAGAGGAAGAGAAAAGAGGCTAAGTCTAGTGATGATCAGATAGCCATGCATAATGTTCAAGTCACTTGCGGAAGACTGTTGTCTAGCAAGTAAGCTAGGGTGGAGACTCTGGTCCTAAAAGACGAATATCATGGTCGGGCGGTTGAGAGGCAGCAGGAGTCCTAGGCTCAAGTGAACCTTCAAGGAGATCTTTACTAGCTGCAAAGACCATGTAAGTAAAGAAAACCTCTGAGGGAAACTGCTCTGTGAACTTTATCATCTATCATACTTCTATTAAAAGAGGTGCGAAAGGCTTTTTCTACAGTGAATAGCAGAGGAATCCGAGAGGAAAGATGGGTGTCCCCTCTTGTATATCTTTACAAGTATGTGAGATAATAGTCTGTGTAAAAGTTTTCTTTTTATTTTTGGAACTGGAAATAACTGCATGAGAAGTATGTTGTTATCTAACCATAAACTATTTGTAGAATTCAAAAAAATATAGCAGACTCAGGTTTAACAACAGACTTTTCTCGTAGAGGATAAGAAACAGTATAGTTAATTAACCGAATGACCATACGAGATCTCTTTCTTTAATCATGCCAAAACATGAAAAATGCAGGAAAAAATCTAGAGGGCAAATTCAAACCCTCGGAACACAATCAACAGAGAGTCAACTATGATAGTTTTCAACAAAAAAATTAAGAGAGGCATGCAGACCCATATGTATCTCGAACCCAAACCCAAACTGCTTCTTTTTCTAGATGCATGTAGCTATGTTAACATTCGATAGTGAAGCAAATCATGATTGAAGTTAAAAAAACCATAACCAGAGCTCTGAGGAGTGGATTAAAAGCATAAGAGGTTACATGAATGTTGTACGCGTAAGAGGAATAGCAGTACCATAAGGTTTTAGACTTAAAAGCATATACCTTAGTCAACAAGATCTATTAAGCTTAAACCATCGATAGCCATGCTAGAGATTGTGTACCCAGAAACCTCATAAAACATGCATAATATACATAAAAGCATTTCTTGGAATTGAAACTATGCATTTAAATATACAGTAAACTATAGAAATTTTATAATTTAAGAGTCCGAAAGAGGTTTAGATCATTATTTAGCATAAAGAGAAGCCTTAGGGTTCTGGGATATCTCGGCATGCATTTTAAAATTTATTATATACTCTGGTCCCAAGGACCCTATCAGAAATTGGAAAATACGTGAATGTACTCAGCAAAAAAAAAAAAAAACTGGAGTAAGCTATAGTGGGTCCAACCCAGAAATTACATCCTTAACAGTTCTTATTTATAATGGATAAAATATACAGTGTATCAACAAAATTAAAGAACAAGCCTGAGGGCATAGCAAGTCTAGCGGTGTGCCAAGATAACCAAGGCTATGGTTCTGAGAAATAATCGGGAATCAAACCCCATTAACCCTGGAAAGAGACACAGAGAAACCCTGATTGGCGTTATAGAATTCGCCACCAAATCTGATACAATAAAAGAAGTAGAAACCATAAAAACTTGGGTCGGAGGGTTTTGAAATTTGGAAGAACCCCTTCACCTCAACGACCCAGAATTTACAACTTACAACAGATCTAGAAATCGAAACCTTTAGGAGAAAATTTTAGGATGCTTACCTGATAGCCAGCACTGAAGGATAGAACCTAGGGAGCTCAGGACCTTCGGTGACATCTTGAGGCCGGTGTTGGAAACAATACTGAGAGGTGGGGTGAATCAGTATTATCAAATCTTTTCCAATAAACGCTTGCATATCTGACTAATGAAACTTGTATATGCCTTCCAGATTTTAATGTAATTTATTCTTTAGATGTTAACCATTAATTTGTATGTCAGAACCATATAATAATAAACAGGAACAAGAAACATAGACAGTCACACCAAAGAACACCAGATATAAGGTGGAAACCCAATGTGGGTGAAAACCACCTGCTGCAATATGTCTCTATCTTCTTTCAAAGAAACTTCTTTTTACAATGATTTTTTACTGATGCAGTCCTTTGCCAGTACGTAGGTTGCAACCTGCAGAGAGCTACAACCCTCTCACGTTTTCCAGCTTCTCTTGGAAGGGAGATAAAACCCCCTTAGCTCTTGTACTAGCTAAGATACTAGTACGTAGGTGCTGACCTACAGAAGACTACTACCTTCTCTTTCTTCCAGGGACCACGTTTCATAAATTTTCAAACTGGATCCAAAACATCAAGTACAAGTGCATCACCCAATCTCCTTTAAACAAATAACTTCTCAGAATGCAGTAACTAGAAAATAACACCAGTAGCCAGACACCAATTTAAATCCAGATCTCTGCAGAAACAGATAAAAGACAGCTAAAATATATTTTAGGAAAGATCTGCAACTTCACCGAAGGAAACCTGCGGATATCCACACTTCTGCCGTGACGAGTCTGCGCAACTCCGCACCTGCTTCTTCTCTGGTTTTGCGCACCTTCGCACTGTGCCGTTGCCGCTCCTTCGCACCTCCGGATTAAACAGTTTATCAGTTCTCAACCATACCCCAGATTGTCGAAATCATAGATCCGTTCATGCGTCAAAAGGGATCCCAACTCTTTAGTAGATCTGACTTATAATGCTTCGGTTTCTCTTTGATTCAGATTCAACTATGTCTCACCAACCGATTATCAGAAATTCATATCTTACTCTTCTTAAGATTTTCAACTGAACTGTCCTCAGCCAAATGATCTCCTTTCCTTTTTATAGGCTAGGCCTCACTCAAAACCATGGACCAAAACCATTGAGAAACAATACCAAGGACCCAATACTTGGGCTCAACTCTTTTGGATGCAATAACACGGAACAAAACCATAGGATCAAAATTGTTTGACTAATACCATGAACCAACCATAAGATTTCCCACGTGCGTGCGCTTTTCTCTGCATGAAAGTGCGTGAACTTTTCTCTGCATGAAAGTGCGTGAACAAAAACTGTTTGACTAATACCATGAACCAACCATAAGATTTCCCACGTGCGTGCGCTTTTCTCTGCATGAAAGTGCATGAACTTTTCTCTGCATGAAGGTGCATGAACAAAAACTATCTGACTAATACCATGAACCAACCATAAGATTTCCCACGTGCGTGCGCGTTTCTCTGCATGAAAGTGCGTGAACGTTTCTCTGCATGAAAGTGCGTGAACTTTAGGTTCGCACCTTTCTGTGCACCTACGTAACCAGAAAATAACCTTGCTACACTATAATTTATCATCTGAGGTGAGTGGGTTGCCATCAAGTACAATATATGTATCATAATGCCAACAGCCGGTAACATATCCCCTCGATTAAAGGACAAAGGAAAACAGAGAACTGTTAGAGATTTGGAAACAAAAATATAAAGGTAGCCAGAGAGTAAGGAAATTCGAAGAACTTAAGAATTCTGCAAATGGTAAACCCTTACCAGAATGCTTACAGCTGCAAGAACGAGGTCTACTACAGCCTTGAGTTTGGAGGTATCCATAGACCTTCTGATCCATTCCGTGCGAAGGAGAAGAGGCAGAGCTGAAGCAAAACCCAATGAAAATGGATAGAGAGCCTCCACGCTGCCGAATAAACAAGGGTGGAATACATCGAACCAAGCATAGCCCTCAGATGGGCATTGATTCATCCTCACTGTCGATGAAGGGAGAAGCCCAAGGGGCATGAAGTCAGAGTGTACACTGGCCCATACCCCATCACGTGACAGAGCCGGTGAAAAATAAATACCAAGCTAGGTGTTAAGAGCAAACAGCACCGGCAGTTGATGGCAAAGGGGTGAGAGTACCCAGCGTTAATGCCATTGCCAAAATCTTCTACCGGAAAGTTTTTATGTCAACCCAAAAACAAATTCTCTGATATTTCATGAATGGTGTATTTGATATTTAATCGTTATGTAAAGTTAATATGCAAGTTTGAGGTTAAACAAGGTTTGACATATATGTAAAAAAAGAAATTTCAGGGTAAGATTATATGTTGTAGGTAGGTAAATTACAAGTGGTATCAGAGCCAAGTTTCAAAAAACTGTGGCCTCTAGGAAATAAACAAATAAAATGAATTCATTATATCTTTATTTTCAATTCTATTTTGTATTCAAAGAAAACAGTTAATGTGTTAACCCTTCTTCTGTTTCTTTTCTTAAGCTAAGAACAGGAAAACAGAAGACAACCAATATGAGAAGAGCAAACAGTGTTCCACATAGGCTTGTGGTAGGTTAGGGACCTGCAATAGGCCCTAAAAATAACCCAAAATTATGGGTACAGCTTGGAGAGGAGGGTTGCAATACAAACCTTGCAATATTAGAGACGGTACAAGAGTTGAAAAATGAAATGGCCCGATTGCGGGAGGATAACGCGAGGTTAACCATGGAACAGGAAAGGATTATAAAGGGCCTATCTGACAAACAGAATCAACAACCCTTGAATCCTGACGCTAAGTAGCAAAGGGTGTCGGAGGAGAAGAATCACCACACAGAACCAGAAGAGTCAGAAGGAAGGGAGGAAGAACGATCTGATAATGTTTCTGAGCAACAAACATAAAAAAGGCAACAGATAGAATTGCAAGGGGAGTTTCGTAAGATAAAAATACCACACTTTGATGGAGAATTGGAGGAAGCAGCTGAGACTTGGTTGATTAATATGAACAAATACTTCCATCTATATGAATACGATCACAACCTAAAGGCATGGTTGGCCATTTTCCAATTACAAGGGAAAGCCACCCTGTGGTGGGAAGAAGTTAAGATTGTAAGAGGAGTAAGTGAGCAAAATATAACTTGGGAAAAATTTCAAATTTATTTTAAGGAAAGATACCTGATCGAATGTTTTTATGACGAAAAAGCAAGAGAATTCCATGACCTGCGACTGGGACAACAAACAATGGATGAGTTCATCACTTGTTTTACTTCATTGCTCCGTTATGTGCCTTATATTCGAGAGGAAAAAGCTAAAGTATAGAGGTTTGTCAGTAGTATACCTTTGGCCATGCGGGAAAGAATTGAGTTTGAAAACCCAAAGACGATGGGTGAGGTAAGCCCAGATTTGTTACTGGCAAAGCAAACAGAAGGGAGAAATCTTGGGTAAAAGTGGGTTGATAAGAAAAGCAACAAATTGGCTGGAAATACCAAAGGAAATCGAGGTGGTGGTAACAAAGGATTTGCCAAGGGGCAAAACAACAAAAATATACAAAAGAATGTGCTCAGATTAAAGCCACCCATTGGGGCTATGGGGGGCCTCATTATGTAAAAAACTGCCCTTAATGAAAAGGAACCGAACAAGTTTCCTAGATCTATGAAGCATCTACAGTTGGCGATGTAGGACGTAGTTTACCAAAGAATAATGCTGCCCTGGAAGATCGTCAAGTGCAGTACTAGTCGACCAGGGTGGAGTTTGAAGGTAAGATCTTAGACCTTGCTGTAACTATTTTAATTGATCCTAGAGCTATGTTAAGTTATATTAGCCCTAATGTTTTGGAGCATTGTAAATTGCAACCTGTTAAATTTAAAGACCCTTGGCTAGTACAGCTAGAAATAGGGGCAAAAACATGAGTGCTTGCTAAGGCCAATAATTTCCCTTTAAAGATAGCAGGATAGCCAATAATGGCAGATTTAAACGTGCTTCCCTTTGGTTCGTATGATGTATTGATTGGTATGGACTGGTTAGAAAAACACTAGTCCATTATAAACTGTAAAACAAACGCTATTTGTTACAAAGATGAGCTTGGAGTAAAGCAAGAGATGCAAGGAATTAAGCAGCCAGTGCAAATTCGACCAATAACTGCCTCTTAGTTGGCAAAATGCATTAGGAAAGTATGTCAGATTTATGCCATCCAAGTGGGTTATGCCAACTCGAAAAATAAAATAGCCACATTGGAAAACATTCCTTTGATACAAGAATTTGCTTATTTGTTTCCGGAAGAGATTCTCGGACTGCCACCCAAGAGAGACATAGATTTTACCAACAAATTGGTGCCAGGAGTAGCCCCAGTGTCTCGAGCACCCTACAGAAAGAGAACACCAGAATTGACAGAGTTAAAAATGCAATTACAGGAGCTGTTTGACAAAAACTACATTTGCCCCAGTGTGTCACCCTCGGGAGCCCCGGTGTTGTTCGTTAAGAAGAAAGACAGGACCCTTCGCATGTGTATGAATTATCGTCAATTGAATAAATTGACAATCAAAAACAAGTATCCTCTACCCCGTATTGATGAACTTTTTGATCAAGTAAAAGGAGCAACGATATTCTCGAAGATTGATTTGCGATCAAGGTATCACCAAATCAGGATTAAAGAAGAAGACATAGCTAAAACTACTTTTAGAACACGATATGGTCATTATGAGTTTGTGGTGTTACCCTTTGGGTTAACCAATGCCCCCGCAACCTTTATGTGTTTAATGAACAACATATTTCATCAGTATTTGGGTAAGTTTGTTCTAATTTTTATTGATGATATACTGATATAGTCCCAAACTATGGAGGAGCATAAGGAGCACCTTAGAATGGTACTGCAAACCCTCCGAGAACACCAATTATACGTCAAGTTCAGCAAGTGTGATTTCCTTAAGGAAAAAATGCAATATTTGGGGAATATAATCATGAAAGAAGGGATCACGGTGGATCCCGAAAAGATAAGGACCATAATGGAATGGCCGGTACCAAAGGATGTGGCATACATCAGATCCTTCATGGGAATAGCAAGTTATTACAGATGGTTTGTAGAAGGATTTTCGAGAGTAGTTTATCCTATCACTTCCTTACAAAAAAAAGGAAGAACCTTTAGATGGACCCCAGAATGCCAAAAAAGTTTTGAGCAACTTAAGCATCTGCTCACCGCTGCACCCATTCTAAGCATAGCCGATCCTAGTAAAGAATATGTGGTGTGCACAAACGCAAGTAAGGAAGGGGTAGGAGGCATGTTAATGCAAGAACGGAAGGTAATTGCTTACGAGTCAAGAAAATTAAAAGAGCATGAGAAAAAATATTCCGCTTATGATCTGGAATTGGTAGCTGTCATTCATGCTTTAAAAATGTGGCGACATTATCTTATGGGAAGAAAATTTTTACTATTGACAGACCACCACAGTCTGACCAACTATTTTAGCCAGCCCATATTAAATGCTAGGCAAGCACAGTGGGTGTATTTCTTAAGTGGTTTTGATTTCGAGATCAAGCATTTGAAAGGGAAAGAAAATCCAGTGGTGGATGCTTTAAGTCGAAAATTACAATGTCTAAATGGGATTTCTTGCAGTGAAGGGAAAAGCCCTGTCACAAAGTAATTTGTCACTGTCCTCATTTCAGTTTTTCTATTGTGTCATGTGTCAAATAAACAAGTTCATATATTCCATTGGTGTAAGAATATTAAGCAAATGCTCTCTAATGTTGAAGGTTGACACCTTTTTGACTAAGTTTCTGCATTTTCGCTAGTAAACCCTTAAAATCCACGACGGTTCTCTGTCATGCATTGCATCATTGCGACGTTGTCACTAGTCCATAGTTCATGACCCATGATGATCCAGATTTGGCGAATTAGTTCAAACAGTCGGCCTTCTGGATGTCTCTAGACCTGGTTGTTGGGTCAATTTGGTCGCCTCTCCACCTTTGGGATGGTGGTTCTGCCTCTTGTGCAACCTCCCTTGAGGATAAGCTCCCTCTCCCTTATTTCATGGAGACTCCTTCTCCTATAAAATCACTCACCATTGCTATGATATGCTAGTTTTTGGAGTTCTTTTGGTTGGTAATTCCTTTGTTGGAATAGTGCTATTAGTGCTTTTGAGTTAGATAGATAGCTGGTGTGGGTGTGACAAGTGTGGGACTGATTGATAGCTTGTGGAAGGTTGTGGAGTGATCTTAACTTTGTGTAAAAGCTTATGAGTGAAAGAGAGACATTGTATGTTGGGAGATCCATCTTCAAAGAGTGAATGCTTGAGAAAGATACTGGCTGGATCTTCTGAGAAGGCTTGCCGCATCAAGACTTTTGTTGTAAGCTTGCTCTTATTTCATTATTAATACAATCAATGATGTTTTCCTATGTCTTGTATGTAATTTACTTGATAGCTCATGACTTCTTGACTTTGTGAGTAAATAGATCATTGTTGTTTTCTAGTCACATGCTTTGTTGTATTTCTTTTGCATTGTTTCACGTTGATCACTCATTGAGAAGAAGGAAATGGAAGCTGGAGCAGTGCAACGAAACTTCATTGACCACCGGTTGTGGTAGGCCTCCAACAATGATTATTTAAGGAAATCTATTGTTGATCTGTCTTTGTTGTGACTAGACCCACTCTAGGGCAAGAGAGGTTGCCTCAGTCCACAGAGGGAACACTTTCCTACATCACAAGTTGGCGACTCCACTGGGGAGTCTGTCCTATGTTTTCTCTTTTGCTTTTGCTTGATTTTTGAGTCAATGTCTTTTGGATTTTGGGATTGAACTATCAATCTTCTTGGTTACTTGGGTCAATCTAGGAAATCCCTTTGTTGTCTGTGATGATTGGATGATCTTTGTTGGGGAGTTTTTCTTTGCCTTTCATTGTTTTTAAGAACGTCGCTAAAAAATTTTAAATAGTCGTGCTACCTCTGTTTTGTAATTCTGTGCATCACTAAATCCTATCACACAATTGCGACGACTTTCCTTCGTGTTAAACACGTGTACTTCCGCGACGACATCGATTTTTTGCTATTGCTAGTGGCTTATCAGCACTAGTTGCTTGTGTTATACCCACGACAATTCCTGTGGAATTGTTTTTGTCAATTTTGCCTCCTAAATTCGTCAATATGATTCATCCCTTGTCGTCCTTCTCTTATCTATTCGCTTGTTTTAATTTCTTTTAGTTAAGGTGCTCACTTTTTGGTTTCATTGAAGTGAGTCTCGTATTTTGGCTCTATGACCTAGTTTTTCAAGTTTTGAATTATTTGGCTTGGTTACTCATCTTTTCAAGATTCATCCGCAATCCTCCTGTTGGTTTGCTTGGAGTTTTTCATCGCTTGTTGCTTGCTGATTGATGTTTAGTGTTTTTTGAACAAATTCCCATGTTGATTCGATTATTTCACTACTAGACATAGATTACAATTGTTTGGGTCAATCGGTTTCACGCTTGCTTGTTTCTTTCTTTACAATTCAAAGCTATCAAAATCAAAAGATTGCATTCATTTAGTATACGAAAGTGAAAGTACATTTGCATTTCAAGTTGTCATGTTTGAGAAATTGGAAAGCAAACTTAAAATCTTTCATCAGTAGTGTTGATGCATCGTGAGATTAGCATATTGATGCATTGTGTTTCTTAGTGTTTGCATTCACTTGTCTTGGTTTGGGAATGAACTCTCTACCTTTCTGTAAGTAGGTGTTCATCGAAATAAAAAATGCTTTACTCATCCTAGTTGCATCCTAGGTTCTGATATACATACGGTAAGGCCTGGAAATTGAAACATAATTCAAGATCAACTCTAAAATGAACTAGATAAGCTTAACAACACATTGGAACATAACACACATTATTTAGAGGTCTAGGCTAGAGACGTGCTTCGACATTGTTAAACCTAGTCTCTATTGTTTTCACTTAAGGTTGGGTGATTCCTCCTTATGTGATCCAATAACTGCTAGCACGGACTTGCGCTCCTAGTACCATTTAGTATATGTTGGGAGACCCCACTAGGTTATCATCCTATATCCTTAGGAAGTCGTGTCTACCGCCTTGCAAAGCGTAATGCACTGAACACAACATTCAGGAAGATTGACTGCAGCACGGAAAGTCCTTGGTTTTCATATGATCGCCAAGGTGTATATGCAAGTTTACGGGTTGTTTGGTAAACCTTTTGCCTAGTTCTCCGAAGTAGTCACTTTCGTTCCTTTTCGAACTCCTTAAAAGAAAAGGTCCATCTGAGCACTTGTCCTTTCAGGCTCATTAAACCTCGAAAAATAAAGAGTCACCTTTTCATCCTTTTCTCGACTCTTGAAACATGAAAAGGTCAAGTTTTGTTCCCGCATCATAAAATTTACTGCCCACGAAATATTCCTGGTAACAGTTTGAGTTCTTGGTTGTGATAAGAATGTTTTTCAGGCTCATTCTCAACGGCCACATTCCCCAACTCTATCGACTAAGGTCTTCCCCAAGATGGAAATCCTGGTTCGTTTCCTCCATTTGGAAATGTCTATGCTCTGTATATGGCAACATTGTCTTTGCCTGGGTTAACCATCAGTTTGCCCATGTGGTTGTTTTCAACCTCGGTGGTCCCGAGTGTCATGACTCCTATTCCACTGTCTCCTTCATCTGAACCACGACATGTTGATTCCAAGGCTGAGCCTACGCCTTCTTCCCCTATTTCTCTGCCTTCCTCTCCTCCTTTGCCTGGTGAAAGCTCCATATCTAGTAACCAGGAGACTAAGAAGAAGAAGAAGAAGATGAAGAAGAAGAAGAAGTCCGATAAATGCGTGGCCACTTGTGCAACTCTTGCTCCGAGTACTTCTCAGGTCGTACCACCCTACGCTCCTCCGCGGAAGGTGAAGTTTCCTTGTAAATTGTGTAAGGGTGACCATCTTCTTCGTGATTGTCCTGGCATTCCTAGGATCTTGGAAGTATGGTCTCACGATCCAGCTCATCCCTCGTCGTCCTCTGCAGCTCATGACGATGCTACCTTATCAACTGGCAGCAGTAAGAATAAATGGAAGATTGGATTCCCCTCTAGACTGTGTGAAGGCAACCATCCCCTTCACCTTTGTCCGCTCATGGATAAAGCTTCAGTTGTTTTGAAAAGTCTTACAGCTTCTTTGCCTCCACTTCGAGTTGGTTATCGGAGGCTCTCTTCAGACCCTCTCCTTGTTGACAAAGAGATTGACTTAGATTCTTCTCTTGTCCATCCTCCTCCTTCCAAGCCTAGCTGTGGTCAGCCTATTTTGGACCAACCATTGGTCGGAGAGATTGTCGATTTGGGTGCACCACGTGTTGATCACTGTGTTTCAGAAGAGCATCATGATTCTACTGCTCATGTTCTTCACATCTCGTCAGATTCTCCTGAGTCCAAGAACGACCCTCTTATCCTTGCTGATCAAGAGAGTCCTTCTTCGGTTCCTGTAGAGCATGGGGGCAATCATATGATTTCCCCACCGAGCAGTTCAGTCGTTTCATTCGACTGGAGTCATTTGACTGCATTCTTCCTTCCATCCTACGTGTCTTTCCAAATCATAGTACATGCCTATGATAAGGCAGTACCTGGAACTGTCATGGATGAAGGTGCATCGGTTATCCTCATGCCTTTCACTACTTGCAAAGCTCTAGGTTCCCCACAGCTTGTTCCGGTCATGCAGAATTTGTTGGCATTTGACGGAGGAACCAGTCAACCTTTAGGGATCCTCCTAAAGTTTCATGTTACTTTAGGAGGCAAAACCGTCTATATAGATGTACTGGTTGTCGAAGGTGCTTTATATTTTAGTCTTCTCCTTGGTCGTGACTATATTTATGCCATGGGGGCTCTTGTTTCTTCACTTTTTCACGTGGTTTGTTTTCCGCACGATGGAAGAATGGTGACTATTGATCAATTTTCATTCTTAAGTCACCTAGTTCCTCTTGTACCGCCATCATCCCCCATCGGTTCTTATCCGCACGCAGTACCTTCCTTGCCACAAATAAATTATGTGGCTACCCGTTCCATCCATGCCTCTGTTGCTGATCATGCAACTGGTTTCGTACATCATGTACTAGAGGCATTGGAACCCGATCTGTCATTAGTGCCTCATGACATGTATTCCTCCTAGAGTGTGGTTCTTCCATCCTGCGATGACCTATTAGGAGCCATGTTCTCAGAAGGCCCATGAACAGGAGTCCCGAGGACAGTTCATTCTTGTGTCAACCTCGTTAAAAAATAAAACTGGGTGTCACGAGCATAGTTCCTTGTCTTGTGTCAAGCTCATTAAAAACTGACACAAGGAGTCCCGAGCATAGTTTGTTCCTGTGTCAACCTCGTTAAAAATTGAAACAAGGGTTATGAGGATAGTTCTTTTACTGTGTCAACCTCATTAAAAAATGAAACACCTCCCTTTCCAAATCAAGTCTTTGATTAAGATCTCGTAAAATCCAAGTCAAGTCTTTCCAAGATCTTGAAAGTGAACCTTCATTCCATCCACCTCGTTGAATGCAATGAAGCTTGGGGGGCATGTACCTTGATTTGTGTTGTTATGCTGGGGGCATGCGAACTCATAACAAGCATATTTTTTTCATTTCAAATCCAAGAAGAGTTCTCCATGGTTCAAGCTTGTGTAAAAATGAACCCATACTCGATTTACATCTCATGATTGCCATTTTACCCGGTAAATTATGCTAGATGAGCCTTGGTTGTTTCATTCCATTACCACCATCTCTTTGGCTGATCATATGCTTTCACTTGGTTGTTTTTCCTTTCGTGGGGAACTGTAGTGATGGGTGGTTTTATTAGCCAACCTCTTGACCATTACATGTTTTGAGCAGTTCCACAATTGTCGGAACTAGTTGCTACCCTTTATACCACTTGTTCTTCCAGGATGAGTCTCCTTTAAGCTCTTTTCTAACTCGTAAAAGATGAAAAGATTGCCGAGTATTTTTCCCTTTTTGACTCATTAAAGAGAATAAAAATGGAGGTCTGATTTCAGCTCTTTTCCAACCATTTAAAGACGAAAAGATTGCCAAGTTTTTCCTTTTTGACTCGTTAAATGGAATAAAAGGCGGTCTACTTTGAGCTCTTTTATGACCGTGTAAACACGAAAAGATTGCCATAATTTTTTCATTTCAAGTCCGATATTGGTTACGAAACAATGTGTCTTCGATCGCTTTTCTACTCTTTCGGATCGAGGTCACTAATTACGAAAAGTACTCCTTGATCGTAATGATCAAGCAATTCTCTCGAGTATTGTTTATACTTTTTCGGGCTCAAGGGACACAAATCTATGAAAAAGGACCCCCATGGAGTTTTCTTTTCCGCGTCTTTTTCAAACTCTCTAAACATGAAAAAGACTCCGAGTTTTACCTATGTCGGACTCGTTATACCCTGATGGCATTGGACTCGTCACTATGACGAGACTCGAGCTTTTCCTCCCTAGGGCTCGTTAAACTATTACTAGGTTGGATTCAACTAAAGGTTGAACTTATATTACAAGAATATGTTATCCCCTTTAAGCTTGTTTTAAAAAATAATTGGGGTACTCGCCAGCAATGGTGGGGGGAAATTTGGAAATCATCATTGATTGTCTATGGCAGCTAGTCACTCTTTAACATTGACACTTTTTGCCTCTTGTCAGGTTGGGATATCCATACATCGTCATTTGGCCTTTTGCGGGTTTGGGTTGTCATTTTGCCTCATTCCATATGATCCACATTGCTTCCATCAAGCCTCTGATCCCTTGGTATCAAAATGCTGCTGCATTCCAGAGTCGTGTTGATGTTATGTTCAAGAGTATAATCCTTCTGCAATTTACACCCTTACCTCCTCTTCTGATACTTTGTCTCACCATCTACTACTTGTTCCTTATCTCGTGTCATTAATGGAGGAAACATCATGGCCCTCCTACGATGGATTGTCTCCTCTCGACATCAGCTCATTATCCAGGAGATTGATCTAGAGATCCCTTTCAATACCTTGGAGCTTGCATGCCTCAATGGTAAGTTCTTCGTGCCCGATGACAAAGTTTCTTCATTGGTCTTCGATTGGGTGATTCCACGGGTGCTCGACTTCAACTCATTTTTCACACTTAGTGGATTGTACTGGGTAGTACCTTGAGAACCATTGGAATTATTAGTGCGTTATCTCGTGCTGGTAAACAGTTTACATCATTGGCCGGTAATCAAGCAAATTTCTATCATGTTCGACTTCAGCACATCTAATCACATGATAGAATTTGTACTATGATCGGTTGGGTGTCAAGACATCGAACTAAGATTACATATGTTGGAGTTGCGTGGATTGGTTCGTGATTGCATATATGACTCATTAATGGATGGCTACGACCATGCTTGAGTCTTCATGGATGGTTGCCAGCATACCTTTGTCATTATTATGGTCTTATCGACTGGGTGGATATGTCCATACCACAGACCAAGTTTCATATGTCTTGTGGATAGCTGCGCCCATGCATAGACTATATGTACTTCACTATTACAGATATCAATTGTACTTGCGCTTGAAAGATATTCAAGGTGGTTTCAGTTCAGACAGTTTCATAAAGCATTTCATGCCTCCCACTCTCTCGAGCTTCATGCTTTAGGGGGCATCTGCTACACAGTAATTTGTCACTGTCCTCATTTCACCCTCTCTACTGTATCATGTGTCAAATAAACATGTTCATATCTTCCATTGGTGTAATAAGATTAAGCAAATGCTCTCTAATGCTGAAGGTTGACCCTTTTTGACTAAGTTTCTACATCGTCGCTAGTAAACCCTTAACATTCGCGATGGTTCTCTGTCATGCGTTGCATCTTTGCGACATCATCGCTAGTCCCTAGTTCATGACCCACGACGATCCAGATTTGGCGAATTAGTTCAAACATTCGGCCTTTTGGATGTCTCTAGACCTGGTTGTTGGGTCAGTTTGGGTCGCCTTTCCACCTCTGGGATGGTGGTTCTGCCTCTTGTGCAACCTCCCTTGAGGATAAGCTCCCTCTCCCTCATTTCATGGAGAGTCCTTCTCCTATAGAACCACTCACCATTGTTGGTTTTCAAGCCTCTGTGGAAGTTTTTTGTAGCTTCATGTTCTGGATTATCCACAGTTTCCAGTTTAGTCTGTCGACGTTTCGAACCCCAACGGGGGTCCATCATCAGGACGCTTCTGAAGGATAGAAATGAGATGAACGCTTCTGCTAGTTTTTGGAGTTCTTTTGGTTGGTAATTCCTTTGTTGGAGCAGTGTTGTTAGTGCTTTTGAGTTTGATAGATAGCTGGTGTTGGTGTGACAAGTGTGGGATTGATTGATCGCTTTTGGAAGGTTGTGGAGTGCTCTTAACTTTGTGTAAAAGCTTACGAGTGAGAGATAGACATTGTATGTTGGGAGATCCATCTTCAAAGAGTGAATGCTTGAGAAACATACTAGTTGGATCCTCTGAGAAGGCTTGCGGTGTCAAGATTTTGGTCGTAAGCTTACTCTTATTTCATTATTAATACAGTGGATGATGTTTTCCTATGTCTTGTATGTAATTTACTTGATAGCTCATGACTTCTTGACTTTGTGAGTAAATAGATCATTGTTGTTTTCTGGTCACGTGCTTTGTTGTATTTCTTTTGTATTGTTTCATGTTGATCACTCATTAAGAAGAAGGAATTGGAAGCTGGAGTAGCGCAATGGAACTTCATCAACTACCGGTTGAGGTAGGCCTCCAACAATGTTTGTTTAAGAAAATCTATTGTTGATCTGTCTTTGCTATGACTAGACCCATTCTAGGGCTAGAGGGGTTGCCTCTGTTCGCAGAGGGAACACTTTCTTGCATCACAAGCCCCTTCGAAGAAATGATTAAAAAGGCAGCAGAACAAGATATCACATATTAGCAAATAAAACAATAGGTTTAACACTCAACCAACAAGAAAAAACAATAAGGTTATGCTTTGGATGCTAGTGGAATGTTGTATTACAAGAAAAGGTTGTATGTGCCCAATTAGAACAACATTAAAAACTTGATTTTGGATGAATTTCATAAAATTCACTACGCTGGATACCCAGGATATCAGAAAATTATCACTGCACTTTGAAAGGAATATTATTAGCTGGGTATGAAGAAAGGTGTGGCTGAGTACTTGGCACGTTGTCTGGAGTGCCAACAAATTAAAGTTGAACACCAACACCCTGTGGTGTTATTACAACCATTACCCATTCCGGAATGGAAGGGGTAAACGACTCCATCATGGTGGTGGTGGACAAGTTAAGTAAATCAACACATTTTATAGCTGTGCATTCTACTTATAGAGCTGTGCACATCGCCCATATTTTTATGCAAAATATATTTAGGCTGCATGGGTTACCAAAAACAATAATTTCAGACCGTGATGTAAAATTTACATCAGTCTCTTGGTAAACATTGTTTGGAAAATTGGGAAGTCAGCTGAATTTCAGTACAGCTTATCACCCTCAGACTAACAGACAAACAGAATGGGTGAACTAGGTGGTGGAAGACATGTTAAGAGCATATGCAATGCAAAAACCAACCAAGTGGGAAGATTATGTGCAATTGGTTGAGTTTGCATACAATAATGGCTATCATACATCATTGCAAATGAGCCCATTTGAAGTATTGTACGGGCAGAAGTGTAGCACGCCCTCAAGATGGGGTGGACCAGAAGACAAATTGATGTTAGGACCTGAAATGCTTAAGGAAATGGAGGAAATGGTTAAGAATGTATGATCCAATCTAAAGGCAGCTCAGGATAGGCAAAAGAACTTTGCTGACCGGAAAAGGAAGTTTAGGGAATATCAAGTCGATGATCATGTGTATGTGAGAATTCAAGCTAAAAAGAGAACATTACAATGGAGCGGGTGCGCTAAGTTAGCACCCCGATTTTGTGGACCTTTTTAGGTCTTAGCAAGAATTAGGCCGATAGCATACTAGCTCGCTTTGCCGAGTCATATACGGGTCTACAACGTCTTCCATATTTTCGTGTTAAAAAAATATGTTTATGATCCTTAGCATGTAATCAGCTGGCAAGATATATAGGTAAGAAATAGCTCTGGTAGATCAATCTAAATGAGTTTTTTCCTTTTTTAAAACTGATTTAAGATGTTGCATGTTTCAGGTCAAGCCAAAAGGAGAAATCTTTGTCGAACCGCTGAACATCCTCAACCGGAGAGAATTAATGCTGTGAAAACGAGCTATTACCCAAGTTAAAGTATAGTGGCAGCACTTTGGGCCTGATGAGGCCACCTGGGAAGAGGAAGAGCTCATGAAAAAAGCTTATCCAGGGTTGTTCATGGCCAAAAGACATCGGGAAAATGTCCAATTTCAGGAGGGGGAGATGTAATGCCCCGGGAAAAATGTAAATATTTGGTTTTAGTGTGGTAAAATACAAACTGAATCTGATATAATTATATGTTTGAAATTTAATAATATTTGTTTTTATTATGAAAGATAAGAAATGTTTTTCTTTTAAGAGCTGGTAACTTCTCAAGGAGGAAGTTTTCTTTTGGGAAAAGATAGTTGATGTGATTACAACCCTAACTACCTCCCCTAACTAGAAGAGTTTCCAGAGAAAAGGAGGGGAGGGGAGGAAAATCTGCGTTGTAGGGATAGGCAGAGGAAGAGAAAAGAGGCTAAGTCTGGTGATGATCAGATAGCCATGCACAATGTGTAAGTAACTTGCGGAAGACTTTTGTCTAGCAAGTAAGCTAGGGGTGAGATTCTCGTCCTGAAAGACGAATCTCATGGTTGGGCGGTTGAGAGGCAACAGGAGTCCCAGGCTTGCGTGAACCTTCAAGGAGATCTTTACCAGCTAGAAAGACCAGGTAAGTAAAGAAAACCTCTGAGGGAAACTGCTCTGTGAACTTTATCATGTATCATACTTCTATTAAAAGAGGTGCGGAAGGCTTTTTCTATAGTGAATAGTAGAGGAATCCGAGAGGAAAGATGGGTGTCCTCTCTTGTATATCTTTACAAATATGTGAGATAATAGTCTATGTAAAAGTTTTCTTTTTATTTTTGGAACTGGAAATAATTGCATGAGAAGTCTGTTGTTATCTGACCATAAACTATTTGTAGAATTCAAAAAAATATAGCAGACTCAGGTTTAACAAGAGACTGTTCTCGTAAAGGATAAGAAACAATATAGTTAATTAATAGAATGACCATACGAGAGCTCTTTCTTTAATCATGCCAAAACACGAAAAATGCAGGAAAAGATCTAGAGGGCAAATTCAAACCCTCGGAACACAATCAGCAGAGAGTCAACTATGATAGTTTTCAACAAAAAAAATTAAGAGAGGCATTTAGACCCATATGTATCTCGAACCCAAACCCAAACCGTTTCTTTTTCTACATGCATGTAGCTATATTAACATTCGATAGTGAAGCAAATCATGATAAAAGTTAGAAAAAACCATAACCAGAGCTCTGAGGAGCAGATTAAAAGCATAAGAGGTTACGTGAATGTTGTACGCACAAGAGGAATAACAGTACCATAAGGGTTTAGACTTAGAAGCATATACCCTAGTCAACCAGATCTATTAACTTAAACCATCAATAACCATGCTAGAGATT
Organism: Pinus taeda; assembly: GCA_000404065.3. Lineage (NCBI taxonomy): Eukaryota > Viridiplantae > Streptophyta > Pinopsida > Pinales > Pinaceae > Pinus > Pinus taeda. The sequence goes on along the minus strand of APFE031037515.1, from coordinate 37,515 downwards.
GCGTACCCAGAAACCTCATAAAACATGCAGAATATACATAAAAGCATTTCTTGGAATCGAAACTGTGCATTTAAATATACAATATACTATAGAAATTTTATAATTTAAGAGTCCTCAAGAGGTTTAGATCATTATTTAGCATAAAGAGAAGCCTTAGGGTTTTGGCATATCTCGGCATGCATTTTAAAATTTATCATATACTCTGGTCCCAAGGACACTATCAGAAATTGGAAAATACATGAATGTACTCAGCAGAAAAAAAGAAAAGAAACTAGAGTAAGCTACAGTGGGTTCAACCGAGAAATTACATTCTTAATAGTTCTTATTTATAATGGATAAAATATACAACGTATCAGCAAAATTAAAGAACAAGCTTGAGGGCATAGCAAGTTTGACGGTGCGCCAGGATAACCAAGGTTATGGTTCTGAGAAATAACCGGGAATCAAACCCTATTAACCCTGGAAAGAGCCGCAGAGAAACCTTGACTGGCTTTATAGAATTCGCCACCAAATCTGATACAATAAAAGAAGTAGAAACCATAAAAACTTGGGTCGGAGGGTTCTGAAATTTGGAAGGGTTCTGAAATTTGGAAGAACCCCTTTACCTCAACGACCCAGAATTTACAACTTACAACAGATCTAGAAATGAAAACCTCAGGATAAAATTTTAGGATGCTTACCCAATAGCCAACACTGAAGGGTAGAACCTGGGGAGCATCGTTCAGGACCTTCGGTGACATCTTAAGGCCGATAACATATCACCTCAACCAAAGGACAAAGGAAACCAGAGAACTATTAGAGATTTGGAAACAAAAATATAAAGATAACTAGAGAGTAAGGAAATTTGAAGAACTTAAGAATTTTGAAAATGATAAACCCTTACCAGAACGCTTATAGTTGCAAGAAAATTGTCTATAATAACTTGGATTAAAAAGTTATTTCATTTTTTTCTGGACAGCTAAACGGATCTTCTTTTAACTAGATATACATGTGTATACATCTATCAAGAAACAGTTATGAAGGGGAGAAACCCTAACTGTTTCCCCATTCCCCATATGTAGATGGAGGAAAAGACCCGGGGGCTGTTTTAGGAACAGGCAGGGGAAAAAGAAACTGGAAAGACAGAAAAGAAATGAAGTGCTAAGTCTGGTGTTAAGAGCAGACAGCGCTGACAGCTAATGGCAAAGGGGTGAGAGTACCCAGTGTTAAGGCCACCGCCAAAATCATCTACTGGAAAGTTTTTCTGTCAACCCAAAAACAAATTCTCTGATATTTCATGAATGGTGTATTTGATATTTAATCGTTATGTAAAGTTAATATGTAAAATTTAATATGCAAGTTTGAGGTTAAACAAGGTTTGACATATATGTAAAAAAAAAATTAGGGTAAGATTATATGTTGAAGGTAGGTACATGACAATTGATGTTTTTTACATGTAAATTTTTTGAATATTACAACTTTGGCCTTGAATATATTGGTCTTCACAGATTTTAATATATGAAAATATTTTGGAATAATATCTTGGATTTTTTTGAACTAACCCTTTTACTTTGATTTAGGAAATGGTATTGGCTTTAGTAATGAGATAATTGTTTGTAGTTGTTTTTTATTTATATGGTTATTTTCATTTTTGTAATGAGATAATTGTATTGTAGTTATTTATTTATATAGTTATTTTCAAATTTTTTTAGGGCTGACATTAATTTTATTTTATTCACTGGTAAAAGAATCTGTAACTGTGTATATATATAAAATGAAAGAATCTGTAACTGTGCGTATATAAAATGAAAGGCGGGGTATCATATACCCTCGAAAGAAGAGTGGTAACAGTCAATAAAATCTCAAAAGAAGCTGTAAGCAAATAATGGAACTGAATATCAAACATTTTCAATACTAGGTGCTAATCTGCTTCTATACACAGATCATATTATAGGTACTGCAAATGCAAATGTAACCCTCGACTGAACAGTACAGTAACATAATTAAAAGAAACAATTATCAAACAATGATTTTCCCCATTCACACATGCACCGGAGTTCGAGTCTACAATTGCTGTATGATGGAAGAGACCGCCATCATGTAGACGCGGGGCCGCATCTTAGATTTCAACTCAGAGGAATATGATTTCCCCACGAATACTTCTGGGGTAATCGAGTATCAAGAAACCCACGGGTATAAAACCAAAATTCGATAGTTTACAGTAAAACAAAACCCTACCCATGTAAGGCAAGGATCTCTGGTAGCGAATCAGTGGCGTAATGTCGCCCAGAGTTAACAAATAAACTATAACCATGACGCTCAATTAAAACATGAAAGTATGGAATTAAGCATATATATATATATATATGGTGGAAACATCTGTAATGGAATAACGCATATAAATCTGGCGGAACATCTGTAAAGACAAACAGTATGAAGCTAAATAGCTTTAAGCCGAGAAGCAGAAAGCTCCAATAACCATAAGCACAATCTTTAAACGAAAACTGGTCAACCTCATATGCCAAATCAAGATGCATTTCGCAAGATAAAAGAGAACATCTGAATGTATCAATACAGAAGTAAAATATTCTTATTAAGCAAACTATTCGATCAGGCCGAAACCCTGAAACAGTTCTTAAAATTCTGAAAGGCCGAAAGTATGTAAACAGTTCTTATAACTACTGGAAGGCCGAGACCCCAGAGTATAGTGTCTATTAACCAGTTCGTGAACAGGAAAAACCCGCTCTCGGGGTCGCCGAAATATAGTCAGACTGTAATAAAATCGAAACCCCCTTAACGGGAAGTTGTTAAACAAAAAGAAAAAGAAACAATAATTCTGGAATGAGTATAATGGCGAGTGCCACAGTAACATCTGTAGATGACATCATGGCCAGAATTCTAAAATAGACTCACACCCTTGCAGAATACGAAATCACCTGACAGAGAGAAGAGGGATATTAAATTAATACCCATTGTTTTAAACATTAAAATTAACCTATGGGTGTAGCTCTTACCTTGCAAAAGTCGCCAGTAGTGCCCAACTGTAGTATCTCAAAGCGGAACCGAGTCATGAACCTGTTCGCCATTTCGCACGGTTAAATTGGTTGCAGACCGCACCTCATAACAAGGAATACAAGAAATATACTCATTTACAGGAAAAGCAGAATCGAATAGAGGATTAAAACCTTCAGGAAGATAAACATTATGAGCGTAAAAACAATTTGACAGCATTCATATCAAACCAGAGCGCAAGCGGAATCACCTGAACGGCAGTCAAGATAGGAGAAGGCGCGCGCAGCAGAACCTCTCGGATCAACCCCTCCGAAGAATGAACCTCAGAAACCCTAATGCAGGGTTTGTAAGGCGAGACAGCCAAGGCAACCTCGGTCGATGGCGGGATTGAATCCATGCCGTCGATCTCTGTCCTCATCCCGAAGAGCCGAACAACTGTCCCCACATTCAATTCACTGCCTCCTCGCGATCTGCAATCAGGCTCATTGAACCGGCAGCGTCCAGGCGGGACACTTGTCCTCAAATCAGGCCATGAATATTTAATAGTCAAAACCGTCGTGCACTGTTCAATCAGATGGATTGATTTCATAAACTTCGGTTGGTAAATATTAAATACGGTATAAAGTCGCCGAATGCCAATCACCATAGTTATGTGTTGGCAGCATCCCCATAGTTGTAAACATAAATTGATAAATAAATTTTTTTTATTTGTACTGTGGTAATGTTAATACTTTTACTGTTATGATGTGGATTATGACATATGGTATCAGAGCCCAGTTACAAAACTGAGGCCTCTGGGTAAGGTATAATTATTATTATTTTTGTTTTGTTGTTACTCTTATTAGTATTTTCATGTTGATAGTACAGGATTCAAAAAAAATTTCAAGAATTTACAGGATGAGGAGAGCCGACAGTACAACTCATAGACCTGTAGCAGGGCCAGGAATACCTGGATTTGAACATAATCCGGAACTATGGGTTCAACTTGGGGAGGAGACCAGAACTACAAACCAAGCCATTCTAGAAACCGTACAGGAACTTAAAAATGAAATGGCAAGGTTGCGAGAAGACACTGCTAGACTGACAATGGAACAGGAAAGGATACTGAAAAGTCTATCTGAACGACAGAATCAAATACCAGTTCATCCTAGTATGGAGCAGCAGAGATTGTCGGAGGAACAAAATCACCCTGTTCCCTCTGAAGGTTCAGAGGAGCAGGAAGAGCGTTCTGACAATACGAATGAGCAGCAATCTTCGAAGAAACAAAGGGTGGAATTGCAAGGGGAATTTCGGAAAATCAAACCCCCGCATTTTGATGGAGAACAGGAGGAAGCCGCTGAGGCATGGCTGATTAATATGAACAAATACTTTCAACTCTATGAATATAATCACAATCTTAAAGCCAGATTGGCTATTTTTCAGCTGCAGGGGAAGGCCACCTTATGGTGGGAGGAAGTGAAGATAGTCAAAGGGGTCACTGAACAGACCATCACCTGGGACAATTTCCAAAGGTACTTTAAGGAGAGATATCTAACAGAACGGTTCTATGATGAGAAGGTAAGGGAGTTCCATGATTTACGTTTGGGGCAGCAGACTATGGATGAGTTCATCACCCGTTTCACTTCTCTGCTCCGTTACGTCCCCTATATAAGAGAAGAAAAGGCAAAGGTACAGAGATTTGTAAGCAGCTTACCACCTTACATGCGAGAAAGGATTGAATTTGACAATCCCAAGTCAATGGATGAAGTTATTCGAAAGGCCAGAATTTGTTACCAACAAGGCAGACAAAAAGGAGAAGCAGTCGGCAAGAAATGGAATGAAAGGAAGGGCTTTAAGTCAATTGGGAACAGTAAAGGAAATCGCAGCAGTGGAAGTAGATGGAATAGCAAAGGACTGAGTAGCAGAATTCCAGATAGAACCGCCTCCAAATTTAGGCCGAACAGTGAATCCAAAGGCAGCGGACAGCAAGTACGATTAGACAATGAGGGAACCACCAGACCCCCAGTGCAGTGTTGGGGTTGTGGGGGACCCCACTACATTAAAAACTGTCCACAGCGGAAAGGAGCGGAACAGCTGTCCCAGATTCATGAAGCCTCAACAGTTGGTGAAGTGGGACGCAGCTTGCCAAGGATTAATGCAGCATTGGAAGACCGTCAGGTGGAGTATCAGCCAACCATGGTCGAGTTTGAAGGTAATATCTCAAAACTTACTGTATCTGTTTTAATTGACCCTGGGGCTACACTGAGTTATGTAAGTCCAAAAGTAGTAGAACGCTGTAAATTACAGCCCACTAAGTTTAAAAGTCCCTGGCTGATGCAATTAGCCACGGGGGCCAAAAGGCGAGTGGTATCTAAGATAAAGGACTGTTCCTTTACCATAGCTGGACAGCCAGTAACTCCAGATCTAAATATACTTCCTCTTGGCTCCTATGATATTCTCATTGGCATGGACTGGCTGGAAAAGCACTGGTCATTAGTGGACTGTAAGACTAAGGTGATCTACTTTAAAGACTCCCTGGGAAATAAAAAAGAAATGCAGGGAATTAAACGACCCGTACAAGTACGGCCTATAACAGCAAATCAACTGGTAAAATGTGTGCGGAAAGGATGCCAGATCTATGCAATCCAGGTGGGTTATGCAGATTCCAAAGATAAAGCAGCCATCTTGAATAATATCCCTGTAATTCAAGAATTCACAGATGTGTTTCCGGAAGAAATTCCTGGGTTGCCCCCAAAAAGGAACATAGATTTCACCATTGAGTTGGTCCCAGGGGCAGCACCGGTCTCCCAGGCACCATATAGAATGAGCGTACCTGAATTGACCGAATTAAAAATGCAGTTGCAAGAACTTTTGGACAAAAATTATATACGTCCAAGTGTGTCCCCGTGGGGAGCCCCAGTGTTGTTTGTTAAGAAGAAAGATGGAACCTTCCGAATGTGCATTGACTATCGTCAGTTAAATAAGTTAACCATTAAGAATAAATATCCTTTACCCCAGATCGATGAGCTATTCGATCAAGTGAAGGGTGCAACGTGTTCTCTAAAATTGATTTGCGATCTGGTTATCACCAAATACGAATTAAGGATGAGGATATCGCTAAAACAGCCTTCAGAACCAGATATGGTCACTATGAGTTCGTGGTTCTGCCATTTGGACTTACCAATGCTCCCGCAACGTTCATGTGTTTAATGAACAGTATTTTCCATCAATATCTAGACAGATTTGTGCTGATATTCATTGATGACATATTAGTGTATTCTCGCACCATGGAAGAACACCAGGAACATTTGAGAAAAGTGCTGCAGACTCTCCGAGAACATCAACTATATGCAAAATTTAGTAAATGCGATTTCTTCAAGGAAGAAATTCAATATTTGGGTCATGTGATTACTAAGGAGGGAATTGCGGTAGATCCAGAAAAGATAAAGGCCATAATGGATTGGCCTGTACCAAAGGATGTGGCTGATATTCGATCTTTTATGGGTTTGGCTGGTTACTATAGAAGGTTTGTAGAAGGATTCTCTAAGGTTGCATTTCCCATCACCTCATTACAGAAAAAGGGAAAAACATTCCATTGGACCCCAAAGTGCCAGCAAAGTTTCGAACAATTGAAGCATTTGCTTACCACGGCCCCTATCTTGAGAATAGCTGATCCTGATAAGGATTATGTGGTATGTACGGACGCAAGCAAAGAAGGAGTAGGTGGAGTTTTAATGCAAGAAGGCAAAGTAGTCGCTTACGAGTCTCGGAAATTAAAAGAACATGAGCAGAAATATTCTGCTTATGATTTGGAGCTGACCGCTGTCATCCATGCCTTAAAAATGTGGAGACACTACCTTGTGGGCAGGAAATTTTTACTGCTCACTGATCATCATAGCCTGACCAACTATTTCAGTCAGCCCACCTTAAACGCTCGACAAGCACGATGGGTGGATTTTCTGAGCGGTTTTGATTTTGAAATCAAACATTTGCAAGGGAAGGAGAACCGGGTAGCAGATGCCTTAAGCCGAAAGGTGCAACATTTGTATGAGGTTTCTGTTAGTAATTGGAAGAGCCCCATTTTAGAAATGGTCAAAGAAGCTTCAAGGCAAGATGTCAATTACCAGCAATTAAAACTACAGTTACAACAACCTGCTGAATTGGCAAGCTCATCAGATTATGAGTTAGATGAATCGGGAATGATATATTTCAAACAAAGACTATATGTACCCAATCAGGAAGGAATTAAAAATCTCATCATGGACGAGTTTCATGCCAGCCATTATGCGGGGCATCTAGGATATCAGAAAATGGTTACCGCCATCCGGAAGGAGTATTTCTGGCCAGGAATGAAGAAGAACATTGTCGAGTATTTAGCTCGATGCTTGGAGTGCCAGCAGATTAAAGCAGAACACCAGCACCCAGCAGGATTACTGCAACCCCTGCCGATTCCAGAATGGAAATGGGAAATCATCTCCATGGACTTTATTACGGGATTACCTAAGACAAAAAAGAACAACGATTCTATTATGGTAGTAGTGGATAAACTGAGTAAAGCTGCACACTTTATACCAGTACAGTCCACATTCAAAGCCACACAAATTGCTCATGTTTTTATGAAAAATGTGTTTAAACTTCATGGGCTTCCAAAGACAATAATTTCTGATCGTGATGTGAAATTCACATCAGCCTTCTGGAGGACATTATTCGCTGATTTAGGAACCCAACTGAATTTTAGTACAGCATATCACCCTCAGACCGATGGGCAAACTGAGCGGGTAAATCAGGTGGTAGAAGATATGTTGCGGGCTTATGTGATGCAACAACCCACATTATGGGAAGAATATCTACATTTAGTAGAATTTGCATATAATAATGGATATCACACCTCCACCCAAATGAGCCCCTTTGAGGTTATGTACGGTCGCAAATGCCGCACACCCGCTAGTTGGGGAGGACCCGAGGATAAGCTCAGTTTGGGACCTGAGATGCTCAAAGAGATGGAAGAAATGGTGAAAAGGGTGCGTGGAAATTTGAAAGCTGCTCAAGACAGACAGAAAAACTTTGCTGATCGGAAAAGAAGATTTAAGGAATACCAGGTCGGGGAACACGTATACATCAGAATTCAAACAAAAAGGAGTACCTTACAATGGGGTGGATGTGCCAAATTGGCACCCCGATTCTGTGGACCTTTCCAGATCCTGGCTAGGATTGGTCCAGTAGCGTATCAGCTCGCTTTGCCAAGCCACATCTGAGTCCACAACGTATTCCATGTCTCAGTACTCAAGAAATATGTTTATGATCCCAAGCATGTGATTCAATGGCGGGACATTCAGGTAGTAATTGTTGCTGCAATGGACTGTTAAAATGTTATAGAAAGGAAAAACTAACTCTAGAATTGTGTAATGCAGGTCGAACCGGAAGGAGAGGTTCTGGTCGAACCTCTGAATATCCTCGACCGGAGAGAAGTGCAGCTGCGGAAACGAGTCATTTCCCAAGTTAAGGTCCAGTGGCGACACTACGGGCCTGAGGAGGCCACTTGGGAGGATGAAGAATTAATGAAAAGGACGTATCCAGCTTTGTTCATGGTTGAAGGCCACCGGGACGGTGTCCAATCTCAGGGGGAGGAGATGTAATGACCTGGATAACTAAGTAAATAAATTAATTGTTTTACCATTTTGGGAAAAAGGTGAAACAAAGACTATTACCTTTTATATATATATATATATAGTGAAAATATTATCTCTCCAAATTGAAAACTGAAGTGAGTAAATTGTCTATAATAACTTGGATTAAAAAGTTATTTCATTTTTTTTCTAGACAGCTAAACTGATTTTCTTTTAACTAGATATACATGTGTATACATCTATCAAGAAACAGTTATGAAGGGGAGAAACCCTAACTGTTTCCCCATTCCCCATATGTAGATGGAGGAAAAGACCCGGGGGCTGTTTTAGGAACAGGCAGGGAAAAAGAAACTGGAATGACAGAAGAGAAATGAAGTGCTAAGTCTGGTGAAGACCAGATAGCACCAGCACAGAAAGTGCGAAAAGTTTGCTGAGGCAGAGGCCTAGCAGAGAGCTTGGGGGGAGATTAGTCTGTATGGACCAGTCTCAAGGTTGGGCAGAAAACAAGCAACAAGAGACAATCATCTTCAGTTCGAAGAAGATCTGGAAGCCACAGTGTTAGTACAGGTAAGTACTGCCACAACTGTGTAATTAGTTGATTCCTGATATTTTTCCAGTACCAGTCAACATTAATTAGACATTAAAATTCGCATAGCATTTAATTAACAGTTAGAGCGCTGTCTGTATTAGTCTCTTGCATATTCAGTATTCTTTGTTACTGAAAGAAAGTACGTGAGGAAGCAGTTGAATAATTCAGGTTAAAGGTAAATACGAGCAGAATGACACCTGAAGGGATCTGCGATATATTAATGCCATAATAAATTATTTCTGTAATATTTTATTCACTGGTAAAAGAATCTGTAACTGTGTATATATATAAAATGAAAGAATCTGTAACTGTGCGTATATAAAATGAAAGGCGGGGTATCATATACCCTCGAAAGAAGAGTGGTAACAGTCAATAAAATCTCAAAAGAAGCTGTAAGCAAATAATGGAACTGAATATCAAACATTTTCAATACTAGGTGCTAATCTGCTTCTATACACAGATCATATTATAGGTACTGCAAATGCAAATGTAACCCTCGACTGAACAGTACAGTAACATAATTAAAAGAAACAATTATCAAACAATGATTTTCCCCATTCACACATGCACCGGAGTTCGAGTCTACAATTGCTGTATGATGGAAGAGACCGCCATCATGTAGACGCGGGGCCGCATCTTAGATTTCAACTCAGAGGAATATGATTTCCCCACGAATACTTCCGGGGTAATCGAGTATCAAGAAACCCGCGGGTATAAAACCAAAATTCGATAGTTTACAGTAAAACAAAACCCTACCCATGTAAGGCAAGGATCTCTGGTAGCGAATCAGTGGCGTAATGCCGCCCAGAGTTAACAAATAAACTATAACCATGACGCTCAATTAAAACATGAAAGTATGGAATTAAGCATATATATATATATATGGCGGAAACATCTGTAATGGAATAACGCATATAAATCTGGCGGAACATCTGTAAAGACAAACAGTATGAAGCTAAATAGCTTTAAGCCGAGAAGCAGAAAGCTCCAATAACCATAAGCACAATCTTTAAACTAAAACTGGTCAACCTCATATGCCAAATCAAGATGCATTTCGCAAGATAAAAGAGAACATCTGAATGTATCAATACAGAAGTAAAATATTCTTATTAAGCAAACTATTCGATCAGGCCGAAACCCTGAAACAGTTCTTAAAATTCTGAAAGGCCGAAAGTATGTAAACAGTTCTTATAACTACTGGAAGGCCGAGACCCCAGAGTATAGTGTCTATTAACCAGTTCGTGAACAGGAAAAACCCGCTCTCGGGGTCGCCGAAATACAGTCAGACTGTAATAAAATCGAAACCCCCTTAACGGGAAGTTGTTAAACAAAAAGAAAAAGAAACAATAATTCTGGAATGAGTATAATGGCGAGTGCCACAGTAACATCTGTAGATGACATCATGGCCAGAATTCTAAAATAGACTCACACCCTTGCAGAATACGAAATCACCTGACAGAGAGAAGAGGGATATTAAATTAATACCCATTGTTTTAAACATTAAAATTAACCTATGGGTGTAGCTCTTACCTTGCAAAAGTCGCCAGTAGTGCCCAACTGTAGTATCTCAAAGCGGAACCGAGTCATGAACCTGTTCGCCATTTCGCACGGTTAAATTGGTTGCAGACCGCACCTCATAACAAGGAATACAAGAAATATACTCATTTACAGGAAAAGCAGAATCGAATAGAGGATTAAAACCTTCAGGAAGATAAACGTTATGAGCGTAAAAACAATTCGACAGCATTCATATCAAACCAGAGCGCAAGCGGAATCACCTGAACGGCAGTCAAGATAGGAGAAGGCGCGCGCAGCAGAACCTCTCGGATCAACCCCTCCGAAGAATGAACCTCAGAAACCCTAATGCAGGGTTTGTAAGGCGAGACAGCCAAGGCAACCTCGGTCGATGGCGGGATTGAATCCACGCCGTCGATCTCTGTCCTCATCCCGAAGAGCCGAACAACTGTCCCCACATTCAATTCACTGCCTCCTCGCGATCTGCAATCAGGCTCGTTGAACCGGCAGCGTCCAGGCGGGACACTTGTCCTCAAATCAGGCCATGAATATTTAATAGTCAAAACCGCCGTGCACTGTTCAATCAGATGGATTGATTTCATAAACTTCGGTTGGTAAATATTAAATACGGTATAAAGTCGCCGAATGCCAATCACCATAGTTATGTGTTGGCAGCATCCCCATAGTTTTAAACATTGGCAAATACCTTAAATTGATAAATAAAATTTTTATTTGTACTGTGGTAATGTTAATACTTTTACTGTTATGATGTGGATTATGACACTTACCCGATAGCCAGCGCTGAAGGGTAGAACCTGGGGAGCATCGTTTAGGACCTTCAGTGACATCTTGAGGCCAGTAACATATCGCCTCAACCAAGGACAAAGGAAAACAGAGAACTGTTAGATATTTGGAAACAAAAATATAAAGATAACCAGAGAGTAAGGAAATTCGAAGAACTTAAGAATTTTGCAAATGATAAACCCTTACTAGAACGCTTACAGCTGCAAGAACCAGGTCGACTACAAACTTGAGTTCGGAGGTATCCATAGACTTTCTAATCCATTTGGCGCGAAGGAGAAGAGGCGGAGCTGAAGCAAAACCCAGTGCAAATGGATAGAGAGCCTCCACGCCGTCGGATAAACAAGGGTGGAATACATCGAACCAAGCATAACTCTCAGATGGGCGTTGATTCATCCTCACTGTCGATGAAGGGAGAAGCCTGAGGGGCATGAAGTTAGAGCCGGTGATAAATAAATACCAAGCTAGGTGTTAAGAGCAGACAGCGTTGGCAACTGATGGCAAAGGGGTGAGATTACCTAGCGTTAATGCCATCGCCAAAATCTTCTACTAGAAAGTTTTTCCATCAACCCAAAAACAAATTCTCCGATATTTCATGAATGGTGTATTTGATATTTAATCATTATGTAAAGTTAATATGTAAAATTTATATGCAAGTTTGAGGTTAAACAAGGTTTGACATATATGTAAAAAAAAAGAAATTTAGGGTAAGATTATATGTTGTAGGTAGGTACACGACAATTGATGTTTTTTACATGTAAAATTTTTGAATATTACAACTTTGGCCTTGAATATATTTGTCTTCGGAGATTTTAATATATGAAAAGATTGTGGAATAATATCTTGGATTTTTTTTAAGTAACCCTTTTACTTTGATTTAGGAAATGGTATTGCCTTTAGTAATGAGATAATTGTTTGTAGTTGTTTTTTATTTATATGGTTATTTTCATTTTTGTAATGAGATAATTGTATTGTAGTTATTTATTTATATAGTTATTTTAATTTTTTTTAGGGCTGACATTAATTTTTTCTATTTTTATTTATTAGACAGATTAACAAGCTTACAAATCTCCTTCATACTCGGCAATAGAATAAACCTCTAGGCGTAATAAATAAAATGTGTATATTTCTAATGTAAAATATATAGGCATATACCTATGAAAAACATAAAATTTTATTGCAATAATAAATTTTAACTTTTAATATAATGGAGGTAATAATAATTTTTTATATAAATAAAAATAAAATAATATATAATATAAAAAATTTATTGAATTAATTACATTGATAAAATAATTATAGTGTTATTTGGTAAATAGAAAGTAATTTTGTTGATTAAAAATGATTTTAATGTTACCTTTTATGTATTTAGTAAATTTTATAATTATATTATAAAAGTAAAATAGTAAATATAATTTTAAAAATACTAAATTTTCCTGTTAACCCAATTTTTTCCGGATATTTCGGATTCGTCTTCAATTCTGTATGAATTATCGAAAAGCATATTTCGGATTCATTACCAGTTTGGTATGATTTATGCAAAAGCTTAATATGCCTGACCTGATTCATTAACAATTTTGTATGATTTATTAAAAAGCATATTTCGGATTAATTACCAGTTTAGTATGATTTATACAAAAGCCTAATATGCTTTTCTTCGAGGTCGTTTAACATTATCATTTTCAATGAGCATTACTAAATATAAATATAAATTAAAATAAATATCAATATCAACGTACTATACTTGTTTCAATTTTGCAATCACTATATTTTACCCATATTAAAATCAACTGTATTTGAGTATGTTATTCCGTTGAAAGATAATCGTCAGCTTCTTGAACCGCAATTAAATCGCATGAATGACGTTTGCAGTGCAGTGCAGTACGTTCTTCTCTCGATATTTGTAGCCCTAGCTGGGGCGGTACGAATAAGTTAGCCAATTTTTCTTGTACGAAAATGAATTTGGTAAAAACATAAAATATTTTCTTAACTTATTTTGTAAAATAGAAATATTGCTCAGCATGTCGCCTGCCTAAAAAGCAGTGACGTAAAAAATGCTTTACCATAAATAATTCCAAGAAAACACTAAAAACCCCAATAATCATGATTAAATCTACATTCACTGTATTCATATCCTTTTTAATAATATACAACCGTAATTTTTTTAATTACTACGGGATCGCTATTTCCCGCAGTAAAAATAAAACATGCGTAGAAACAATATTTCTCCATAAACCAGACTTATACACTCTGGCCAGTCAAATTCTTGTTAGTAAAAGCGAACGTATAGTTCTTGCTGCTGGCACTAGTAAAGGGTTATTCTGTACACTGACCCATCTGATCGCAACCATTATTGACTTAACACAAACTACTCCCTCAATAATCAACACATGAATATTACACACTACCAACTGAGTTGCTTTGCTCCACTGTTGAGTACTAACAGGTGGACAGTGACATGATTTCGGAGACAAAGAGGTCGAAATTGTTATTGGACGACCCTCCCTCGGCCACCGCTGCTCTGGCAGCTGCCTTCAGTTCCCTCACTCGTTTTCTCAATTCCATGCCCTTTTTTTTCCATCATTAACACTCTCACGATTTTTTCAACGTCGTCTCTGGGGACCAACCAATTGTGTTCTGCCCTCTTTGGCGCCTCCAGCGCGATCTGGACCTCATCCACCACAAACTTAGAGTTGACGTGCTGCTCTGAGAAGAGAGGCCACGCGATCATGGGAACGCCCATCGTCGTCGCTTCCAGCACGCCGTTCCATCCGCAGTGGGAGAGAAAGGCAGCAGTTGCAGGATGTGACAGAATGCTCAACTGCGGCGCCCACCCCAGAGTGATGAACCCCTGCTCCTTCTCAACCATACGACCGTGGAATCCCTCGGGGAGAAAATCCAGAGTCGACGAGAATGCCTTCGATCCGGCGTCTGAGGGTATACGCAGAACCCAGACGAACTTTACCCCGCTGCTTTCTAAACCCAAGGCCAGCTCCTCAGTCTGAGCGCTCGAAATGGAGTTCTCGCTGCCGAAAGAAATATAAAGCATAGATTCCGGCGCCTGCGCGTCGAGCCAGTCCAAGCACTCCTTTGATTCCGCATTCACTGATCCCACTTCGACCACCTGGGCGATGCTGCTGGCTCGGTCTTGGAAAGCCTGGACAGGGAGCAGGGGGCCTATTGTTAGCAAAGTGCCGTCCATCTTCTGAAAATGCTCCACGAACTCCACCTCCAGCTAGTAGAAGGTATTGGCGATCATCCTCCAGCTCTGTTTGTTGCCTTCTATCTGCCGCACAGTGAACTCATGAATCGCGCTGTTGGTGACCAACGGCATCTGATGGCTGGTGATACGCACTTTGTCACGCCCCCGCTACTTTTTTCTTTCGCAAGGGCCGTGCGGCACCGCCTTTGCCGGGTTTCGGGCAAAGTGGACTACGCCTCTTTACGACTTCCAACACCAGTATATGTATTAACCGTGTTATGTGTATTATCTATTCACTGTTATCTTTAACTTATAACCAATATACAAGTGTATAATCGATAACCATTAACATGTTAACTTATATCACCGTGGTTCAGCAATAATCATAACAGTAATAAACAACAATTCACATGATAACACTTGAACACAATATTGAAGGAGGCCCGGCTCTAAACGACCGGCGCCTCTGAAAACCTTTTTATAACTTTCGCAAAGTCTGGTTTTACAATTGTGCGTGAGCTCTGCGAGCCTCACGACTTTGTACAACTGTCTCCCTGTTTTACCCGAGCCTTAACCCACTGTCGGCACGCAGGCAATGTCGTGCGGCTTTGCCCGGCGTTCACAGTTTTATGTGACTGTCGTATCTTGTGCGCCTCGGCGCCCTGCTGTTATGTTGGCCCGCGGCCAAGTCCGAACCTGTGCGCTATTAAGAGGCCCGCGGCCTTATGACACTTCGTCGAACTGTTCGGATTTGTGAACGACCCGCGGTCGTTCAGGAATGTGCTCGTCGCGCCTCTGCACTCCGGTTCTGCGTTCACCCTCGGCCTGCAGTCGCACTGCGCCACCCCGACCTCTTCACCACTTACACGGCCAAGTTCTCCTTCACATTTCGCACTCCGTTGCTTTCGTGTAGGATCCTTGTGAGATAGGACGAAGACCGAATGAATGAGTGATCACTTGATGATTTTCTCCCTTGCGATGCGCCTCTATATATATGTGATCCACCACCAAGGGAAGGGCGTCGTCCTCCAAGCCGACACCCCAAATAGCATTTGTTTATTCGTGTAGCGCCCAACCGACTCGATCGGAAGTTGAACCGTTTGCGTGTGTGGTCCCTTGCGGGTCGGCTTTGCACAAAGCCGCCCACGCAAGGCGACGTATAAGCCCACGTTTGCCGCCCGCGCGCCCACACTTTGGTTACTTCTCCGTCATGTCGTCCACCCGTTCGTTCGCCCACCCGTTCGGGGTGTCAACGACCCGTGTATGTGCGCCCATGTTTGTTCGTTCCGTGTCGGGTCTCCAAACAGTCATCGGGTGAGTGGTCATATCCGCCATCGTTCGGGCCGCCCTCCGTTGTGCGGAGCGCCCAGATCTCCGGTCGTTACATCCTCCCCCACCTTATTCCGTTGTCGTCCCGACAACCTCCACACCATCATACCCTCTTCGGCCTTCCGTACCAAGTCGCCCTCCCGTTTAGTAATCCTGTGCACTGTCCGGGAGTATGTATCCCATACTACATCAAGCCGGATATTAGACATCGGCTCGGCTCCTCAATGTTTCGGACCTCCAAGTCATCATGTGTGGACCTCCGTGCAAGTGTTAAGCAACACTTCTCGTTCTGGTCCTTGGCTCAATCCCTTGTGGGAACCCCACATCTCTGTTGGCTCTTGGACCAACCTGCTCAATCTCCATACGGGCTCACTGCCTTGAGCAGCCAACGGTGAGCCCGGGTCTCCGTTTTGTCTAAGTGAACCTCAAAGGAGGTGAGCCACACGGCCCTCCTTTATCCAACAATTCGACCCACCGGTCTAGTTCTCCCCAATTTATCGGCTCTCGGTGTGCCTCCCGATCTCTCCCTCTGATTCTCGGTCTCTCACACACATCATCCCTTTTGTGTTTCATCTGTCGAAGGTACTTCCCTCTGGCCATCCTCCGTATGTTTGGTTTCCACCTCTTGTCCCGGTCCCTTGTTCGTTTCGGCCGGCGATTGCAGGTAGCCTCTCTCTGCTCTGCAATTTTTATCCAGCATCCCATCATAATAGTCCATAGCACCACCATCTCCAATTTCGTCATAAGGCCGCAAACAGCCCCACCGAGTTTCGCACCCACTGTCCACCCTCGGTTCACCATTCTGCATCCCGTCAAGCTTATCCATAGCGCGGTCACCCATAGCCAAGACAAAACAATTTTGCCTTTCCTCGTGTGTGATCTGCCTACCATATGTTCATATGATACCTCTGTATCATCTTCATGAAGTTCCTCTCCCAGAACCTCTTCTTCTACAAATGTGTACCCTCTGTCCGAGTGCTCCTCAACTTGATCGGTTTCAAGTTCGTTCTCGGCCGTTGCTACATAGATAACTTCTTTCGTCACCCATACTTCTTCCTCTTCGGTTGTACATTCTGCAACTGTATCTTGCCCTTTCGTCCAACTTGTCTGAAGAAGTTCCTCAACTTCCCTTCTTACGACTGCAAGCTCTTCATAATCTGTCATGTCTTGCATTTTCGTGTGGACATCATCGCCCATCCATGCCAAGTCATCCGATTCTTGCCCAACTTGCGTGCCTTCAATCTTTGATTCCACCGAATCTCCACAATCATGAGCGTCCTCTATGTGAGCGACCTCATCTTTGTTGGAATGTTAATTCCAACTGCAGGTTGCAGGGAACAACGACGGACGTGGGCAGCGACGGACGTGGGCAACGATGGACGGCAATTCACTGCCCGCGCGGATCAGCAGTCAACGGGAACAGAAAACCACCCAGCGGTAAATCAAAACCAGCAGGATCATATCGCACCACCCTTCAGCGAAAGGCAGTTTCCGTGCAACGAGCTCCGATGAAATTGGGAGCCGACAACTGTCCAGCAGTGATGCTGGCCTGACATCAACATGTCACATCCATCGGAAGGTATCTTTCACCTAACTAACCCCGTCCGATATCCGTCTGATCATGAGGCCTCTCTCTTCGCCGTTCGACCTCCTGGAAGCTGTCCGCCGGTTAAAGTCTTCATGGTACGCGTACGGGGCCTGTTAAAATTTAATAAGGCGTGCACCATCCCATACGTTAGTTTGATTGCTGACATTGTTTTGGTAAGGTCTTCAATTTTTTCTTACGGCAAAGTAAATGGGAGTATGGGTAAGTTTTTTATAAAAAAAATGTTGACCAATTTTTGTTATCAGCACGGGGATTGTAATATGTGCAAAATGTAATTGCACATAAAGATGTGAATTTGGCCCTGCAGCTTAACAAAAAGGAGCGACCCCAGCATTGTAAAAAAAAGGGAGAGGAGAATGTATTGTAATTTTAGTGTGAAACATTGCACACGAGGAGAAGGGGTATTGGGCTTGCAGCAGCCTATAGAAACTATCGTGTAATCGTATATGAAATATGCGTGATTCTTTGCAGCGTGAAAAAAGGAAGAGCACGGGAAGTGAGCATAACAGTGCGGGTAAATTAGTATTGGTAATGTCATGAAATTTTAGTGTGTGATTGTATTCGCAGCAGCGAAGGGAAAATCACAGAGATTAAAATAATGTATGGCAGGGGAACGCACATATATGTAAATGTTTTTCTTTGGGATTAAAATGTAAAAGGAAAATGCAGCAGCAGTGAAAAGATTTATCTTGTCTTGGTAATGTAAGAAGTAAAAAGGAATGCACAGCAGTGCAAGAGGAGAAGTAAATGAAAACCAGTGGGTTGTTTTGTTTCAAAACCATGAGTTGTTTCACACAAAAGTGAAAAGGTAAATCTGTAACTCCCTGTAAGTTTTGTTTCTCACACAGCAGTGAATGTAAATGAAATATTTACACAGTGGTGTAAAATTTCATAGGAGGCAGAGTAAGCTTTGTAAAATGTTTTGGTGAATCCCTCTGAGTGAAAGAGGATGAATATGTCTCAGTAAATTCTCAGGGGAAAACAGAGTTTTGGTTTAATGTTGTTTTTGGTAAATCCCTCACAGCAAAGAGGATGAATGTGTAACTGTGAATTTATTTTAATGAATGGAAATCTTTTATGGTGGAGAAATACTCTGTTCAGTGAATTTTTTTAAGGGTAAAGATCCTGGAGCAAAGCAAACAGAGCATAGCCTCTGTGATTTATATTTTGTGGTTTTGGTATTTTCCCATCCCATTGCAAACGAAAAATACCCAACAGTGGTATCAGAGCTAGTCCAGGCTCTTTGATGGTGACAGAGCAGGCTTAGGCTCTTTGAAGTGTCAAAGAAGCTGAAGGAAAACCCTTTGCAGCGCAGTAAAGCTTCTCCAGCTGTGTGAGTTTCAGCCAAGGATTCAGGTATTTCTCCAGTTTTTGGTTGCTAATAAAAAAAACAGTCAGTGGTTTTAAAAACACAGTCAGGATTTTAAAATAGTTAAGAATGGCAAGGTCAAAGAAGAAAGTGTCCAAATCCCCTAAGGTTGTGTCTCCCTCCTCTGTTAAAATAGAAGCCAAACTATTTGAAAGCATTTTATTTGAGCCTCCAAAGTTTGATGGGAACTTTGATATGTGGGAAATAAAAATGAGGACTTTCTTAACGTCTGAAGACATTGAAGTTTGGGAGTCAGTGATTGATGATAGTAAGGTGGATGGAGAATCCAAGGAATACAATGCAAGAGCAGAAAAGACAATCTTGGATGGGCTACCTGATTCTGTAAAGAAGAGTCTAGGAAAATATTCATCAGCAAAGGATATATGGGACAGACTGCATGAGCTTCATGCAAAGGGAGCACTGACCATGACCATGAATCAAGAAGAAAATTCTGAACCCATCATAGAAGCTGAAAATGAGAAGGTTGACCTCATCAAGCTTCAAGTGCAAGAAAGGGATGAAGAGCTTGCCAAGCTTAAGAAGGAATTTGATGAAAGCAGAAGGAAGCATCAAGAAGAAGTCATATCCATGACAAATCAGTTGAATAAAGCAAAGAAGCAGGAAGATGCCTTGTCAAGTCAACTTGAACAAAGGCACAAGAGAGTGAACAAACTTGTAGAAGAGATTGGACAGTACAAGGTAGAGGTATCCTCCCTTAAGTCTGATCTACAAGAAGCCAAGAAGCAGGCAAAGAAGCTGAGAAGAAAATGGAGAGCAGTCAAGCAGAAATCTCCAAAATGAAGTTAGATATAATCTCTTTTAAAATAGTAGCAGCTGAAGCTACTCATAGCAAGGAAGAAACTGAGGAACAGCTTGCAAAGAAGAATGACGAGTGTGAAAGATTAGAAGAAGAGATTGTCCTTCTCAGGAAGAAGGTTGAAGGGATGAACAAGATCATGAAAAGCTCTCAAGCTTTGGATGACATGCTCAGCTATCACAGATCTCCATCTGATAAATTAGGACTTGGGTATGTAGGTGAATGCTCAAACAAAGATGAAAATGCTTTAAGCAAAAGAGATGTGAAGAAGCCAGAAAGAAATGGTGATGCTCCTAGTTCCAGCAAAGGCAAGGAGAAAAATGAAGGCTGCCATAGAAGAAATCCAGCTCCAAGAAGAAATGTAGCTGATGGCAAAAAGGCAAAAGGCAATGGTGATCATCAAAGGATCTCAAGGCAGCAAGGCTTCAGAAGTACGTCAAGGAAACCTCCATCTCCCAGGTACCAAAGTTCATTTTTTGGTTACTGTTATTCTTGTTCAAACTTTGGTCATATGGCAAAAGATTGTAGAACATTTCATGGAGATAGATGTTGTGGTCTCCGACAATCTCCAAGAAATAATTTTATAAGAAGAAATCATGAATTTTTATTCATGAAAAATGTTGAATGTTTTAAGTGTCATGACATTGGGCATATGGCACGAGACTGTAACTTGACATGGGCTCTTACACAAGCTAGACCCATGCAAAAGAAGAAAGTTACACAATATGGAGAAGGAAGGAAAAGCAATCCGAAAATCCCTTGAACTCCCCAGTGGATCTAAATTTGTTTTGAGAAGAGTCTGCCAAAAGAAGACAAGCACACATTAAAGGGGAGCTTGTAATTTTTGTTGCTGAACTGTCTTAACAGTCAACTCTTTGATGAAGACATTTTTTTAAGGGACAAATATGAAGTTAAATCTGCCATAAAAGCAGAGAAGAAAAAGAAGCAGCGCTCAAATGTGAAGTATAGCAGCGCAATAAGAAAAGTATGCAAAGCATGGAGACCCTCACAGCAGTGGGAAGATAGAACATAAAACAGCAGATTTTGAATTTTGTTTTGGAGCACATGCATTTAATTGCATAGCAATGGAAGGTAGTTTTCCTTCTATGAAATGTGAGAGAACATACTCACAGCACAGTGAGTACAATACACAGCAGTAAAAAAATTGTTGTAATGTTTTCATATGCAATGCAGCATGTAAAAGAAATGCATAAAGAGAAACAGGGACAGCAGATTATTAATGCACATGGCTGAATGAAAATGTGTGGCACCAGAAAAATGAAAGGAACTGCACAGCAGTGCATTGTTTAAAAAAAATGAATGAAGACTAAGATTGTGTGAAGCAAGGTGTAAAGAAAAAGGCAGCAGCCCGTGTTAATTTTTGTTGTGTGGAGAATGCAACGCAAAACAGCGTGAGAATGATTTCTCTCTATGAGAAAGTAATGGAGATTAAAGAATTAGTGTATGGGCACACAACAGTGTGATGAAACAAAAGGCAGCCACAGTGCAAATTGCAGAGGCAACGTAGCAGCAAATAAAAACCCAGGATGGCAGAGTCTATGGTTATAGGCATGGACAGCAGTGCATAAGAAAAGGCAGCAGCTTGAAGTTTTTGGACAGCAGCAGATGGAAAAGAAATTTTTCCTTTACAGCAGTGTAAATTTGTAAGGTGGCACAGAGTAATTGTTCCAGAAAAGATTGAGCATTCTGTCTTTGAAGAATGCACAACAATGCAGAGTTTGCAAAGAAATGTAAGTGAAGTGCAGCGACACAACAGCAAGTGTATACACAGCAGTGTGGAGTGGACGCAGCAAAGAAGATGGCACAACAGTGCAGCAGAGAATATGCAGCAGCATAAAAGAACAATGTAATGAGTATGCACAACAGTGCAATGAATGCTTTGTTTTGAAACTGCATCTAAAGCAGTGTTTGGCAGCAATCCCTC
>APFE031037515.1:0-12416 GCA_000404065.3 Pinus taeda | reverse complement strand
GATGCTTTTCAGCATAGACAGTGGTTAATCCCTCTATTAAGAGGAAGACTCTTTTGCAACAGCAGCATGTCAAGGAGTTGAGGAAGTGTTTGGGTAAGACCGAATGCCCAGCAGTTGAAATTAAAGGGGAGTGTTGGAATGTTAATTCCAACTGCAGGTTGCAGGGAACAGCGACGGACGTGGGCAGCGACGGACGTGGGCAACGATGGACGACAATTCACTACCCGCGCGGATCAGCAGTCAACGAGAACAGAAAACCACCCAGCGGTAAATCAAAACCAGCAGGATCATATCGCACCACCCTTCAGCGAAAGGCAGTTTCCGTGCGACGAGCTCCGATGCAATTGGGAGCCGACAACTGTCCAGCAGTGATGCTGGCCTGACATCAACATGTCACATCCATCGGAAGGTATCTTTCACCTAACTAACCCCGTCCGATATCCGTCTGATCATGAGGCCTCTCTCTCCGCCGTTTGACCTCCTGGAAGTTGTCCGCCGGTTAAAGTCTTCATGGTACGCGTACGGGGCCTGTTAAAATTTAATAAGGCGTGCACCATCCCATACGTTAGTTTGATTGCTGACATTGTTTTGGTAAGGTCTTCAATTTTTTCTTACGTCAAAGTAAATGGGAGTATGGGTAAGTTTTTTAATATAAGTTTTTTATAAAAAAAATGTTGACCAATTTTTGTTATCAGCACGGGGATTATAATATGTGCAAAATGTAATTGCACATAAAGATGTGAATTTGGCCCTGCAGCACCTGTTAACAAAAAGGAGCGACCCCAGCATTGTAAAAAAAAGGGAGAGGAGAATGTATTGTAATTTTAGTGTGAAACATTGCACACGAGGAGAAGGGGTATTGGGCTTGCAGCAGCCTATGGAAACTATCGTGTAATCGTATATGAAATATGCGTGATTCTTTGCAGCGTGAAAAAAGGAAGAGCACGGGAAGTGAGCATAACAGTGCGGGTAAATTAGTATTGGTAATGTCATGAAATTTTAGTGTGTGATTGTATTCGCAGCAGCGAAGGGAAAATCACAGAGATTAAAATAATGTATGGCAGGGGAACGCACATATATGTAAATGTTTTTCTTTGGGATTAAAATGTAAAAGGAAAATGCAGCAGCAGTGAAAAGATTTATCTTGTCTTGGTAATGTAAGAAGTAAAAAGGAATGCACAGCAGTGCAAGAGGAGAAGTAAATGAAAACCAGTGGGTTGTTTTGTTTCAAAACCATGAGTTGTTTCACACAGAAGTGAAAAGGTAAATCTGTAACTCCCTGTAAGTTTTGTTTCTCACACAACAGTGAATGTAAATGAAATATTTACACAGTGGTGTAAAATTTCATAGGAGGCAGAGTAAGCTTTGTAAAATGTTTTGGTGAATCCCTCTGAGTGAAAGAGGATGAATATGTCTCAGTAAATTCTCAGGGGAAAACAGAGTTTTGGTTTAATGTTGTTTTTGGTAAATCCCTCACAGCAAAGAGGATGAATGTGTAACTGTGAATTTATTTTAATGAATGGAAATCTTTTATGGTGGAGAAATACTCTGTTCAGTGAATTTTTTTAAGGGTAAAGATCCTGGAGCAAAGCAAACAGAGCATAGCCTCTGTGATTTATATTTTGTGGTTTTGGTATTTTCCCATCCCATTGCAAACGAAAAATACCCAACAATCTTGTCGTGTCGATAAGCTTAACAATCTTGGTTCATCTTCAAACTTTGCCTCTATCGTCTCTTCATCGACACATGATTCTTCTATGTAAGAATCCGTCTGTGTTGCTACACCGTGCGTCTCTGTCTCGACTTGAGTGATTTCATGTTCGGCCACCTTTGTCCCCTCTTTGCTACATGGTTCTTCCAGTTGAATACTTTCCCCTGTCCATGGCTCCGGGTCAATCGCTTTCGGCTCTTCTTGAACATCCCCAAATCCGACCTCCGCCACAGTAAAGTCTTTGACCTCTTTGGCCAATACTCCATCTTCTATGAAGCCGTACGCAAGAAGTCCTTCTTGTCCGATTACTACATCAGTGCCTTCGATGTCTGCTACCTCGAAGTCCATCAGTCCACGGAGTCCGTCCATCCGTATTTTTACATCTACTAGTTTCACTTTAAAGTTCCACCAGGCGTCTATCAGCCCCATATCTTTCGCAAATCGCACCGCCATTTGGTTACCTGGATCGGTCGATTTTATTAATGCTTGAGCACTCCTGTCATAGACTTTCACGATTGCACGGCCTTGATAGTCTTCCATCTTTACCGGTCAACCGTTCATCCGACCTGCTGGATGATCCTGAACCGCCCACTGCTCGTTCAGCTTTCCGCCTGAATGACCCGATCTGCGTCTTTGTCGTTCAGCTGTTCACCCGGTCTACTGACCCGAATCACGACCCGTCATTCGGTCTTCGTTCACTGCTTACCCGTCCCGACCTTCGTCCGTTCGTTCAGCCTTCCGTTTACCTTCGTGCACCTGTCACCTTTCCGTCCAACCGAACGTGACACACCTGCGTTTCAACCGGTTCTCCCACCGATACCCGCACCTGCTAACCTGTTCACCTGTCAACCTGTGCGTTCTTCCCTGCAACCGTTTTGTTCACCAGCTCCGCCTGAGCTCTGATACCATCTGTCACGCCCCCGCTACTTTTTTCTTTCGCAAGGGCCGTGCGGCACCGCCTTTGCCGGGTTTCGGGCAAAGTGGACTACGCCTCTTTACGACTTCTAACACCAGTATATGTATTAACCGTGTTATGTGTATTATCTATTCACTGTTATCTTTAACTTATAACCAATATACAAGTGTATAATCGATAACCATTAACATGTTAACTTATATCACCGTCGTTCAGCAATAATCATAACAGTAATAAACAACAATTCACACGATAACACTTGAACACAATATTGAAGGAGGCCCGGCTCTAAACGACCGGCGCCTCTGAAAACCTTTTTATAACTTTCGCAAAGTCTGGTTTTACAATTGTGCGTGAGCTCCGCGAGCCTCACGACTTTGTACAACTGTCTCCCTGTTTTACCCGAGCCTTAACTGACTGTCGGCACGCAGGCACTGTCGTGCGGCTTTGCCCGGCGTTCACAGTTTTATGTGACTGTCGTATCTTGTGCGCCTCGGCGCCCTGCTATTATGTTGGCCCGCGGCCAAGTCCGAACCTGTGCGCTGTTAAGAGGCCCGCGGCCTTATGACACTTCGTCGAACTGTTCGGATTTGTGAACGACCCGCGGTCGTTCAGGAATGTGCCCGTCGTGCCTCTGCACTCCGGTTCTGCGTTCACCCTCGGCCTGCAGTTGCACTGCGCCACCCCGACCTCTTCACCACTTACACGGCCAAGTTCTCCTTCACATTTCGCACTCCGTTGCTTTCGTGTAGGATCCTTGCGATGCGCCTCTATATATATGTGATCCACCGCCAAGGGAAGGGCGTCGTCCTCCAAGCCGACACCCCAAATAGCATTTGTTTATTCGTGTAGCGCCCAACCGACTCGATCGGAAGTTGAACCGTTTGCGTGTGTGGTCCCTTGCGGGTCGGCTTTGCACGAAGCCGCCCACGCAAGGCGACGTATAAGCCCATGTTTGCCGCCCGCGCGCCCACACTTTGGTTACTTCTCCGTCATGTCGTCCACCCGTTCGTTCGCCCACCCGTTCGGGGTGTCAACGACCCGTGTATGTGCGCCCATGTTTGTTCGTTCCGTGTCGGGTCTCCAAATAGTCATCAGGTGAGTGGTCATATCCGCCATCGTTCGGGCCGCCCTCCGTTGTGCGGAGCGCCCAGATCTCCGGTCGTTACACACTTCCTTGGGGAGCCCTGGGATGATATATCGTCCTGAAAGGGTGCGCCACAGATTATGGGGTGACGCCTCACATGTAAGACGCCACACACAACTTGCGTACATGCCACAGGTGTTGAAGCACACTCCCGGGATCTTGAATTTTTTGGCCACGGCTGACGCCCAACCGAGCAGTAAATCGGCGATGAGGCAGCTGATCGGAGCAGCGGTGGAACAAATTTCCCCGCACATAAAACGTTCCAGGAAGCGTTCAAAGGGGCCCTCCAGGCGCTCGTTGGCGGCGAGTAAAGGAGGTAGCTGATCATGCTCCTGGAGGGCGCTGTTGCTGTTGACCATGCCGACGGCCAAGTCGTCTCTAGGGATCTCCATTTACACCAACTGGATGTCCAGCCCGCTCTCCCGCGCCGCCTCCACCTTCTTCTGCAGAGAAGATTTGTGATGAAATGTGACGACGAAGGTGACGGTGAAGCCCCTGGCCGCCAGTTTATGGGCGAGCTGCATGAAAGGAATGAGATGGCCGTGACCCAGAGACGACAGCATCATCACATGATGCTGAAGAGCTCTCCTTCCGTCCTCCGTTTCCATGATCCGCGCCATTAATTCCGTGCCTCCTCCTTTCTCCTCCTGTATATCCAATCCAATCCAGACGGACAGCAAAGACACGCAGAAGGTAGAGGATTCTTATAGAGAGCCTTGGCTGAACCCTGCTAACTAAAAAGTTGTGAATCCTACAATGGCGGTAGTGCGGTGCTGGTAACCTTTGTCCCGATTGTAGATTCTCTGCGACCGATTGGCATGGTTGGGTCCACCTTTCCTCTCCGTTAAGAAAGATGTATGTTGGCCTGAATTATCAAAATTGTTTGTTTGTGGTAAGAAATTTATTTGTGGTATTAATTATAATTAGATATAAATAAAAATACAAATTTTATGTTTTTATTTTATTTTATTTTGATAAAATTATCTTAATGAGATTAAAAGATCCCTATGAAAATTGGGTGAGTTTTTCCTATCACCAAATTTCATGGGTCACATTGTTAGGATGTTTTTTAAGCAAAAATGTTAACAAATTATTTTTTAAAATAAAAAAATACTTTAACTATTTATAAAGTTAAACATTATCATTTGTCATGGTCAATGCAAAACTTATAATGGTCAATAAGTAAATCAATTGCTAGAGTTCTCTCCTCAAAAGGGACTAAGAAAATTTAGATGGTGATGTAAAATAACATAATTTTATATTAATTTTGAAGAGATAAAATAACCAAAAGTTAAAATTTTTATATGTTCACATTTCACTATAAGAAAAATGTATAATTCTTATACTTTTTAAATTTTTTTATGTACAACACTTCTATAAACTAATTCAATAACCAAATTAATTAATTTCTTTCAAAATTGAAGAAAAAATAAAATAAAAATATTTTAATGCTTATCATAATAAAATATTTTATTGCCCCAAAAAAAATTCATTTATTTTGGATAATAAAAAGGAAACGTTAATTCATTCAATTCTTAATATAAAATCAACGTATGACATTAAAAAAATATTATTAATAATAAAAAAATTAAATGTGGATGATAGCTAAAATATTTCAATATATAACATATTTCAATGTCAATTATGTATGTGCATGTTTTATAAATGGTTACAATGAAACTATCTACATATTATATAAAGCAATTGAAAAAAATCTATGATCAAAGCATTTCAAATAGTCTCTTTATTTTACATTTTAACTCTTTTTCGTGTATTTTTCTCTAAATTTTGTATGAAATGTAATAAAGATTGGTTGAAATTTTGAGTTTAAGCTATGTACTCTACATAATCAAAGTAGTCGAGTGTGATGTTCGTAGTAGGTTGTAAATATTTAGTTACTAGAGTAAACAAACTCCATAATTACTATTTAAAGTTTATATATTTATTATTTTGTTTAAAATGTGCATGAGGCAAATGTCTTGATAATATCAATTATACAACTCTCACATGACAGGTAGTTAGGATAGGCAGTTATATATCCCTAACTACTTCCTGGTAGATTTATTCTCAAGGAAAAAGATTGAAGAGGGTATTGGTACATCAGATGAAGAGAGGGGAGGGAGAGAAAAGATTTAAGTGCTCATATGTCAGAGATATTCCAAGAGTTATGTCTGGTTAAGAGATAGTTGTAAACTAATAAGGCTGTAGTCTTACAGGAAACACCCAGTGTGTGGGAAACAACACGGAGGGGAGTGTGTGGGAAACAGTGGGAGTGTGTGGGAAACAGCACGGAGGGGAGACTTTGGCCTGAAAGAAAGTCTCAAGGTTGAGAGGAAACTAGGCAATTTATAATTGCACAAGACACCAGTTAGGAAACTGAGCAATTTATAGTTACATAAGACACTAGCGGATAAGAAAATTTCTACGAAATTCAAATTAGTACTTACGTGAATGAAAGTTTTTATACTGATAAAGTAATACTTGTTGTTTTACTAAAAGGAACATATGTGCTTATCAATGAAAGAATTTAGACAAGCATGCTAGACAACTAACAAGAATTTAGCAGAATGTAAAGAAAAGAAATAAACAAATAAACACACTAGTAGTCAACAAAGTAAGTTCCTACAGAATTCAATAAGGTAATACTTGTATGAATTTAGACAAGCATGCTAGATAACTAACAGGAATTTAGCATAATGTAAAGAAAAGAAAGAAACAAATAAACAGTGAAATCTGTGAATAGGATAATTATAACTAACAAGAATTTAACAAAATGTAAAAAAAAAAACAAATAAACAATCAAATCTATAAATAGGGTAATTAATTTCTACAGAGTTATTCCATTCTTATGATAATAATATCCAAGATACAAACACGGAATATATTAGAAATATGAAACCCTAAACTGTTTTTTAAGCTTTTTGAACCAACTGCAAAGACAAAAAAAAGAGAAAAACAACTTATTCGTAGGCCTTCTAATCGCATAGATACATGTTTACAGTAACCTAACCCCGACAGCTTGTAAGTTAAGAAGGAAATTTTATTAAAGGACTACTAGGCTAAATACAATCATGTGAGTAAAATACTCGGGCTGTTAAGAAGGAAAATTTATTAAAGGACTGTTTATTAAAGGACTGCTAAGCTAAATACAACCATGCTAGTAAAATACTCGGGCTTTCAGAAACTCACTAGGACTCAGGGAACAAAACTTCCCGCTAGACTTACAAGGGCAAGAGTTAGTATACAAACACTAGTAGAATAAGACATTTAAATTTCTTAATATTCCTTAACAAGTACCAACACAATTATTCATATAACAACCCCATAAGAAATGCAAAGTATACAAACACTTGTAGAATATGATTAAATTTCTTAATATTCCTTAACAAGTACCAACAGAGTTATTCATATAACAACCCTCATAAGAAATGCAAAGGAAACCCCAACTGTATAACATATTTGCTAACAATATGAATTTTATTGTTAATAGCATGAATATATATTCGCTAACAATTTAAATCTTATCATAAACAACATGAAACATATACGTCAACAATATGAATCTTATTGAAACATATTCACTACAACATAAAACATTAAAACTTGAAAGGTGAAAGGGAAATTTGACTGTAGCGCCAAAACAGGCAAGCGAGCCTAAATATCTCATAATAATACATAGAAAAGCCAAACTGGGTAGGAGAATCGATACCTTAACATAAATTAATCATGAAGTGTTATAGAACATCAAGAATTTATATTAAAACAGAGAACCATTTCCTGTAAGTGCTAAAAATAGACATAATTCTCCGCACACAAAATAATTGCAAATTGGGCTGCGAGACAACTTGGGTAGAAAAAGAGATAATTCTATGCACACAAATTAATTACAAATTGGGCTACGAGACAACTCGGGTTGCAAAACCCATACAATAATTTAAGTCATCTGGCTGAAATTGTTCAAGATACAAACATGAAGCCACCAAGGCAAAACAATAGGAATTCCGAACTATCAGGTCTACAATTCCTAGAAACATCGAGATAATCTCTAGACTCGCAACAAGCCGACCAAAATTATGAAAAGCCATTCAACCCAGAACGCCACAAGGAAGTTCATCATGTTACCCAGAGGCCAATCGAAAAGCATACCATCCAACTTTGCAAACAGGTTTGAAATAGAATGTAGTCGGACCTTCACAGTAAAACCCTCGGCGCATAAAACCCTTCGAAACATCTTAGCCAAGACATAAGAAATTCATTAAAAAGCAACAGAGGACACATCTAGCTGCTAGAAAACAAATATGATGTTGATAGGAAAACCCTCTTACGTGAATTAGGTCGATTGGACAGAGGAATCTCCGGAGAATAACATGCAACTCTGCAGAGAACGCATCACCAGTGGAAGACTTGAAGGATCTATAAAATAGTAGGACACGCATCAAACAACAGGTCTAGATAATTCATAAGAAAACTCATTTTTATTATAAATATCATGTCTTTGTGTTTTAGTTATTAACTTGTTTACATTCAAT
Organism: Pinus taeda; assembly: GCA_000404065.3. NCBI lineage: Eukaryota > Viridiplantae > Streptophyta > Pinopsida > Pinales > Pinaceae > Pinus > Pinus taeda. The sequence goes on along the minus strand of APFE031037515.1, from coordinate 4,113 downwards.
AAAGAGAAGTTCTTAACCAATCACAATCAATGTTATATCTTATTCTAAAATAAAACAAGAGACACATAGTGGCAATATCCTTGCCTTTGCACACTACTTTTGCTTTTTGGATATCCTCGTCAAGTAGTTTTTTTTTAAATAATATATTTTGGTTTTTTTTCTTTCCAATTAAAAAATAATATATACTTTAAATTTAATATATATTATAATTATATTTTGATAATAATGCTATAGTTATTATAGAATTAGATTTAAGTATTGTAGCTTTTTGTAGTGCATTATAGAACTAGATTTATTGATGTTTTTTACATGGCATGATAGTAAACTTTTCGAATATTACAATTTTGGCCTTGAATATATTTGTCTTCAGAGATTTAATATATGAAAAGATTTTGGAACAATATCTTGGATTTCTTTGTTTTTTTGTTTTTTGAACTAACCATTTTACTTTGATTTAGGAAATGGTATTGGCTTTAGTAATGAGATAATCGTTTGTAGTTGTTTTTATATTTATATGGTTATTTTCATTTTTGTAATGAGATAATTGTATTGTAGTTATTTATTTATATAGTTATTTTCAATTTTTTTTAGGGCTGACATTAATTTTTTCTATTTTTATTTATTGGATGGATTAACAACTTTACAAATCCCCTTCATACTCGCAATAAAATAAGCCTCTAGGTGTAATAAATAAAATGTATATATTTCTAATGTGAAATATATAGACATATATCTGTGAAAGACATAAAATTTTGTTCCAATAATAAATTTTAACTTTGAAGAGAATAAATATTATTATAAAATAAAAGTAAAAATATAATATAAACAATTTAGTATCGCAATTAAGTTACATTTGATTAAATAATAATTTATAGTGTTATTTTGTATTTAATTTTGTTGATTAACATGATTTTAATGTTACTTTTTATTTATCTAGTAAATTTTATAATTATATTAGATAAAAGTGAAATAGTAAATATAATTTTAAAAATACTAAATTTTCGTGTTAACCCAATTTTTTCCGGATACGGATTCGTCTCCAATTCTGTATCATATGCTTTTCGGATTCATTACCAGTTTGGTATGATTTATGCAAAAGTCTAATATGCTTGACCTGATACATTAACAATTTTGTATTATTTATTCAAAAGCATATTTCGGATTGATTACCAGTTTGGTATGATTTATACAAAAGCCTAATATGCTTTTCTTTTCTTGGAGGGCGTTTAACATTATCATTTTCAATGAGCATTACTAAATATAAATATAAATATAAATTAAAATAAATATCAACATCAATATCAACGTACTATACTCGTTTCGACAAGAACCTCATTACTTGCAATTTTGCAATCACTATATTTTACCCATAGTAAAAGATGAGTATTTATTGAGTATGTTATTCCGACGGAAGATAACCGTCAGCTTCTTGAACCGCAATTAAATCGCATGAATGACGTTTGCAGTGCAGTACGTCCAGCCGTAAGACTGGAGGGCCCTTCCCACAAAAGCTGACGTTCTTCTCTCTATATTTATATAGCACCTAGCAAGCCTTATTTCCAGGCTATCAATAAATCCCATGTTATTCGGCCATAAATTAATGGCAGTCGTATATGCTCACCGTTCGATTTTGCTTAGATCGAAATTGAACGGTGGGCTGTGGGCATATACAGTCGCCCATATTTAATGTCCTTGACATGGGGTTTTATAACCCCATATAACATGTCGCGCGTGTTTTTTTCTCTCTCATCACCGCGCGGCGTGTTATATGCGGTTATAAAGCCCCCATGTCAGGGGCATTAAATATGCTATAGTCGCATATTTAGGAACTGCCATGTTACCTCTGCGTTTCAATGACCATCAATACAAACAGCCAGATTGATGATCATATCATGAAAAGCTGCTAGAAAATGTTCGCTTGAAAATTACGTATACGGATCGACTCGTAATTAGATGTCAGTCTTCCCATATACCGATGTCTTTAGAGAGTGAATTAATGGGTCTATAGAGGTGAAAATAGGGCGAGCCATATTTCACAAGCTATCAGGCCAGGCTGATAGCTGCGGAAATATGGCTCGCCCTATTTCCACCTCTATAGACCCATTAATTCACTCTCTAAAGACATCGGTATATGGGAACACTGACATCTAATTACCAGTAGATCCGTATACGTAATTTTCGAGCGAACATTTTCTGGCAGCTTTTCATGATATGATCATCCATCTGGCTGTTTGTATTGATGGTCATTGAAACGCGGAGGTAACATGGCAGTTCCTAAATATGCGACTATAGCATATTTAATGCCCGTGACATGGGGGCTTTATAACCCCATATAACACACTGCGCGGTGATGAGAGAGAAAAAAACACGCGTGGCATGTTATATGGGGTTATAAAACCCCATGTCAGGGGCATTAAATATGCTATAGTCGCATATTTAAGAACCGCCAAGTAACATAGGCCGATCCATTCTTCTGATATTGATGGCCATGAAATGTCTTCATAGGAAATACGAAACACAAGACGCGAGCTCGATTGATGATAAATACTGTATACGAAATGATGTATCAGGTGGAACCAGTATTCTACGCATTAATACGATTTATTTATATTCAAATTCAAATTCGAAATTTGAACTTTGAACTTGTAAACCCGCGCCGCCCAAATTCGAAATTTGAACTTGTAAACTACCCCGCCAATGTTTCTGGGCAAGTAGAAGTCTAAACCCAAGCGAGGATTTTTCTGGTAAAATCCCAAAAACACAAAAATTCAAGCACACAGAGGCAATGCTCTGTTTCCTTTACTCCAGGATCTTTTTGCACAGAGAAGCTTTAAATTTTTTTTACTGAGAACAGAGTATTGCACCACCATAAAAGATTTTCTATTCATTAAAACAAATTCACTGATACATATTCATCCTCTTTCACTCAGAGGGATTCACCAAAACATTTCAACAAAATTACTGTCTCCTTTGAAATTTTACACCACTGTGTGTAAAAGTTTCATTTACATTCACTGCTGTGTGAAAAAAAAAACTACAAGGATTTATTGCTGTAAAAGTAATAAAATGATCAACACACTGCTGTGTGAAAAACTACCTATTCACCAAACTTACTGTTCCCTTTTCACTGCTGTGTGAAACAATTCATGGTTTTTGATACAAGCTTCCCCCTGGTTTTCTTCATTCACTTCTTCGCCTTCACTCCTGCACTGTTGTGCGTTCTATTGCTTCATTACAGAATGGTCAACACAAAAAATATAACACATACTATGCGTATGTAACAACAACACCAAGAAAAATTACCTTGCGTATATGACCATACTCCCGTAAAAAAAATATTAAAATTTAAGACAATTACCTATGCCCATGCCTATTTTAAATTAACCATACTTCCGTAACTATGGAAAAATTAAAACTCCTACCAACATTCTACGAACTACATTAAATCACATTAATCTCTTTACGTGGGCGGTCAACCAAAAATTTGTCTTACTCCATGCAATGTTTATTTGATGCAGGTCCGTATGCATGTTGGAGCAATCGACGACGGAGATTGATGGAGATTGATGGAGCAAATCGGATGAAGGAGGAGACATCGGATGAGCACTTTCAACTGACATTTACCTTCCGAGAAGTTGTCAGAGGGTGATGTCATGCCTCATCCACGCATCAACCCTTGAACTTTCTCGGAGCGCCTATGTACGGAAACCACTTCACGCAAAAGCGGTTCCGAGAAATTTACCGAGGGTTTATGGTTTCACTTTGGTGTTTTTGGGCGTATTAAATGCGGGCCCGTTCAAGTGATGCGCGGTTGAAATTACAATTTCAACACTCCCCTTTAATTTCAACTGCTGGGCATTCAGTTATACCCAGACACTTCCTCAAAAATTCAAAGCTTTTCTGATCTAGTGGCTTTGTCAAGATTTCTGCAACCTGTTCTTGAGTCCTACAATGTTCTAGGACAATTTCTCCATTGTTCACCAATTCTCTGATGTAGTGAAACCTTGTATCAATGTGTTTCGTTCTCTTATGAAACACTGAATTCTTTGACAATGCAATAGCTGAGCTATTGTCGCAAAAAATCACTGTCGCTTTTGCTTGCTCTTGGCCTAA
>APFE031037508.1:255332-272541 GCA_000404065.3 Pinus taeda | reverse complement strand
TATGTTCCTTTCAATGTTACAATATATATTTATACATGCCGAAGCATCCAATACCATGGACCGAAAACCATCACGTCCAAAACCATGGACCGAAAAACCATCGCGTCCAAAAAACATGTGCGAAAATTATGCACAAAAACATAGGTGGGTCCCCCTAACCTAACATATGGTCCAAAACCAAAATTTTCTGGGGCGCTGCCCCGGACCCCATAAAGTGGGGTTACGGGTACCCCTCAAACCCCCTGTTAACTATGTGGAAAGAATATAACACAACCCAACAATCAATCTTTACATCAATTATTTCAACTACCTTTTGTAACCAAATGTTATAGAATTTGCAGGCAATGCTTCTTGTTGAGTATGGAAGAAAAAATCCTTCATCAACCTGAGAATCGAGCTTGCTTGGTGAATCTTCATTAATCTTCATAAGGCACTTAATTCCAAATATTTTGAAATATCTCACTGAATCATGTCTTCCATTCCATAATTCATATGGAGTTTTATCACTATTCGCCGAGAGTTGTGCCATGTTCATAGTATATACTGGTGACCCAACTGCTTCTCTCCAAAATTTACGGTGTAAATCAGCTGATAATAGCATTGCTCTTGCAGCCTCTTGTAAAAATTTGTTCTTTCTTTCAAGCAATCCATTTTGTTGGGGAGTCTTGGAAACAAAGAGTTCCCTACTAATTCCATGTTTTTGACAGAATTCATTGAATTCCCATGAGGTAAATTCTCCACCTCTACCCATCCTTAAACATATGATATTTGACTCACTTTCATTTTCAATTATTCCTTTGAAGGTTTTAAAACATTCTAATGCTTCTAAATTGAATATTATGAAAAATACCCACATCATTCTAGTATAATCATCAATAAATAATTTAAATAACCTTTCTACTTGTAGAGCTAGAGTTTTTGTTGGCCCGCATAGGTATGCATGAATGATTTCTGGAGGCTTTGACATTGAGAATTCTTTTATATTGACACTGATCCTTGTTTTCTTTCCATGTTGGCATGGTGCGCAAATAACCTTTTTAGGTTTTGAAATTATGGGGATATATCTCACTACTTAAGTTTTGATTATCTTAACCAAATAATCAAAGTTTAAATGTACCAATTTCCTGTGCCATAACCAAATTTCATCTATTTGACTGAAATAACATCTTTCTTGTATCTCGTTGAGAATGTATACATTGTCTATTGTTCTTACTCCTTTTCCCACAACTTTTCCTGAAGAGGACCTTCTTATTTCACAATCCTTGTCATGAAAGACGATATCATGTCCTTGGTCATATATTAGGTTGATGCTTATAATATTATGCTTGAGTGCTTCAACAAATAATGCATTTTTTGCTTTGCCTTTATTATTTATGAGACTCACTGTGCCTTTTCCAACAATTTCAGTAGATCCACTTCCAAAAGTCACATTTCCATCCTTCTTGTTTAGTGAGATGAACTTATTTTGATCACCAGTGATGTGCCTAGACCATCCACTATCTACAAACAATTTGTTTTCCGCATTTTGTGCACACATATATAGTCCACACTTTTCAGGGGTGGGTTCTCTAGTCTTAATTCTCCATACCCTTTCTCTTGGTTCTAGTGGACAATTTTGTGCTTCACGACCTGGATTATTGCATTTGGAGCATTCTAGACTATACTTTGAAAGAGGAGAAAATGAATTGTAACTCCCGATAATATTTTGTCTCCTTTAATCAATAGTATTATTTTGGTAATTGGTCCCATACCTTTTTGAGTGAACATTATTTCCTCCATAAGCCTTGCAATGCTTAACTTGATGACCAAATACTTTTCAAAGGAAACAATGACCAATGAAAATAGTTTGATACTTGCTAGTATAAACTTGACGTGATGTGATATTCCTTTCTCGAAAAGACAACTTCTCATTCCTAGTATTATTGTGAGGAGGTCCCTTTGGTGTGTCATAGAACTGCTTCTCGCTTCTTGGATGATTTCAAAGAGCATCAACATAGCTTCTTTTTTCTTCTTCATGATGGGAACTAGTGTTCTCCTTTGAATTAGATGATTCACCTGTATAGCCAAGTCATAATTTTTCATGTCGTGTTTTTTGAGTGTTGAGGGTGACATCTAGGGTTTGAGAACTTTCCAAGATTTTTCTAATCTTATCCAATTATAGTTTTAAGAGACAACTTCATCTTCTAATTTCTCACAGGCTGCTTACTTTTCTTTTAGCTTGTTGTTCAATACTTCTTCCATCCTCTTTGCTTCTTCTTTTTTAGTTTTGAGAGATATGATTTCTTGTGATAACTTTCCATTATTTTCCCTTAGTTTTTCATTCTCTTCAATGGAAATAATCAAAATTTCATCAACATTTCCTTCTTCTTCTTCTTTAGGTTTATTTGTGTCATTTATAAAGGCCATGAATAATACTTGTTTGCTTCCTACATAATCATCATCGTCATAAGAATCATCACTATCTTGCTTGGAGAAGAGATTCCTTTTGTTTTAGCCTTTCTTCTTGAATGTTTTCTTCTTAGGTTCATCTTCATCAGAATCATCACTATCTTGTTTGGAGAAGAAGTTGTTCTTGTTTAAACCTTTCTTTTTGAATGTCCTTCTTCTAGTTTCATCTTCATTGTCACTCTCATCCTTGAAACGACACTTTGCAACATAAAGTCCTATTTTTCCACATTTAAAACAAATGATAGGGTACTTACCTTTGAGTTTGGATCCTTTTTTCATATTCTTCATAAATTGTGCCAATTCTACTTCATTATTAGAATCATCACTTTTGTAGTCACAACTCTTCCCCTTTCTTAATGTTTTTGATGCCTTGAAAGCAACTTCTTTGTGAGTTGAGTTTCATGTTCTCATTTTTATATGAAATAAGAATTCCACGAAGATCATCCATTTAAAAGCTTTCCAAGTCTTTCAATTCTTCTATAGCACTGACTTTGGAATCAAAATGGTCTAAAAGTGACCTTAGAATTTTGTGGACAAATTTCTTCTCTTCAATGTCTCCATCTAGTCCTTCGAGAGAATTGAAAAATTCATCTACCCGAATAAAGTAAGAAAAAATATTTTATTCTTCATTCATTTTGATACTATCAAACTACCTTCTAAATGTTTGGAGCTTTTCCTTCTTGACTCTATCATCTCCTTCATAAATGGTAATGAGCTTGTCCCACATCTGTTTCATTATTTTAATATTCATCACTTTAGTGAATTCAGATTCTGACAGACCACTTGCTATAGAATTCAAAGCCTTTGCATTTGCCACATGTAATATCCTTGGGTTAAAATTTCATGTAATAAAGTTAATAAAGGAAAAATAAGACCATGGTCATGGGATATGTATTCCAAGATGAATGTTTGGTAAAACATCCTAGTGGATGTTCATTTGGTGTATTATGGCTAAGGGGAAATTGGCAAAGGAATTGACAAAGGCATTGGAAAGGAAAATAGACATAAATTGGCCTTTTATTTATGAAAATAAAGGAAAATAGGAGAAAAGGGAGATGAAAGGTCACATAATTTCATAAGGAGGAAATTGAAGGAAAAATAGTATAAAATGAAGAAAATAGAGGCCTCAATAATAAAAAGGCTTCTGAGGATTAGTTCACAACTTATTTTCAGTGTGTGAAACCTTTTGCCAGTTTTAGCTTGGAGCTCTCTCTCTCTATATCTCTCTCATATTCTTTCACTCTTAGATCATTCTTGGAGCACTCTAGAATTAGTGAAAGGAAGGACAAGAAAACAAAGGAAATAAAATATCAAGCACGGAAGAGTTGGATCAAGTGGCTATAGCGGGATTACTTTGCAGGTATCAAGTTGCGTGTATGATTTCCTTGATAGTCTTGGCATGTATGGTACTTGCATATGTGTATTTGGCTCTCTTCCCATCGTTGGAATGGGTTTTGCTAGGTGTGATGGTGTTTTCAACCTTGCCTTGTCATTTTCGGATAACCATGGTGTGATGGGGTTATTTCAGTTGGTTGATCTTTGGATTGTTAGATGGTTTTGGAACTGGGTGAGGTGATCTTAGGAAAATTCCCAAGGGCCTAGAAATCTCTCAAAATATTTTGGTAGGATCGCGATAAATCCTGAGGGTGAAAACATGCAAATTCCTCAAGGTATTGGTGAAGAAATCCAGAGGCATCAAAGCTTGTTTAGGACCTAGTGATCCAATGAATGGTTTTGGCGGGATTGCGTCAAAGCATGGTATTATATGTTTTTTTTTTGGGCCTAGGAATCCCTTGATTGGTAATGGCGAGATTACGGTAAAGCTTGGTTGTGTAGGTGCTTGTTTAGGGCCTAGGAGTCCCTTGACCAATTTTGGCGAGATTGCGGTAAAGCTTGATGAATCCCTATTTGTTTTTGTCTTGAGTCCCACATTCATGCTTGGAATATGGAATGAGGGTGATTGGCTGAAAGAAAGATTTGGTTCAGTGAAATCTATGGTCAGGTGGTATGTGGAAGTCCCTCATTTGGTTGGATTTTTCATATGTTAATAAGAGATCTTTCCCTCTTGTATTTCGTGAGTATTTATACTTTTTATTATGTGGATTTGATGACTATTCTATCATTGTCATTATTTTGGTTATATACTGGCTATAAGCATGGTTTCACGACAGATACTAGTTATGGATCTTAACATGTTTTGATTGGTAAATGAACGGTTATTTAATGCATGACCTAATAGATGTTATTACATCTATTGTGAGAAGGAATCAAACCTTCTTGATGATTTTTAGATAATTATGAGACCCCTATGTTCATATATGCATTTATGACCTGTAGATTACATGTTCTCAATGTGTTTGATGAAATGACTGTCATGGGTAGGCCTAGTTAGGTCAAGTATTTGAGTAATTTTTGTATGAATGTATTTTTCTTGATCATCTATCATTTTGGAAAGTCTCATTAAGTTATGGGTAGTGGTATGGAGATAAGCCCTGAAAGGGCACCACTGATTCCGGGGTTGCTTGCTCAGAATTGAGAAATTGGGATTGTATTCACAACCTTGCAGGCTTATGCATGTGATTGACAGTTGATTAGGTGTTCAGAATTATGCTCAAAAAGAAAAGTGTCAGAATCGTCTCAAAATCAGCTTTAGATTTAAGAGCTCGTTATTTTGAATCCAACAGTGTGAATGGCACTTGAATCCGAGTTCATATGCAGAAGTTAGAGCAAGTAAAATTTCAAGTTTGACTTTCCTACATGGTAGGATTAGGATGATTTGGCAAGTCTTCAGCGAATAAGGAGGCGCCAAGTGGTAGCCCACCATTGGCCCTCACAAATCGCATATCGCAACGGTAGGCAAAAAATGTGTTTCAAATAGGCCGTGACAGGCTCAGGATGTGATGTGATCTAATCGCAATTACATATCGCAGATGGTGAAGGGGAGAACAGAACAAGTATCGACAAGGTTTGTGATGTGATGCGATTGCATATCGCAATTGGTGAGTTCAGTAGGTGAAATGTCTTGTTTACCCGATAGAATGTTGCGATTGTGATATGCAGACCCGCCGGAGTATTAAGCTGTGGCAATAACATTATCACGTCTAGATCTATCGCTTACAGAGGGCCATATTATGTCGGCTGTATCAAAATCACAATCGGAGAGTTTAGCGTGCAGAATGTCTTGTTTACCCGACGAAATGCTGTGATTACGATATTGTGGACCTATTGGAGTATTATACTATGGCAATAATGTTATCGCGTCCAGATCTATCGCTTACAGGACTTAACTAACCAGGTTGATTACCTATTCGCCACAATTTCAATATGCAATCACATCGCATCACAAACCTTGCCAATACCTATTCGCCACAATTTCAATATGCAATCACATCGCATCACAAACCTTGCCAATACCTATTTTTTTCTCCACTTCACCATTTGTGATATGCGATTTTGATTAGATCGCATCGCATCCTGAACCTATCAGGGCCGATTTGAAACACATTTTCTGCCTATTGTTGCAATATGCGATTTGTGAGGGCTAATGGCGGGATGCCACTTGGTGTCTCCTTATTCGCTGAAGACTTGCCAAATCATCCTAATCCTGCCGTGTAGGCAAGTCAAACTTGAACTTTGACTTGATCTAAATTATGCATACGAACTCAGATTCGAGTTCCATTCACACCATTGGATTCATAATGACGAGCTCTTCAATTTGAAGCTGTATTTAAGAAGATTTTGACACTTTGATTTTTCAGCATAATTCTTAGCACCTGATCACTCCTCCCCACTGGAAGCCTTTTGGACCCCAAAAGGATCACTTTCAGTTATTGAACAGGTGAGGGCACTGTTCCCTCACCTTCTCCACTTCAATCCATTTGGCCATTGATGGATGTGTACCTTTGAGACTCACCTGAAAATAATCAATATTTCCCCTTTTAGTTGTCCTTGTCCTTCTGTCAAGTATAATGTCTTGCTGAAGCACATCAAGATATTTTGGAGAAAAGTCTTCAATAGATGGAATTTAAACATTCTCTCCTTGATCTTCAATCAAAGGAGGTTCATACAATCTCAATTTTTCAACATTAACAATGGAATATATTTGCACATATGAAGGCAAATCAAGCTTGAAAGCATTATTACCAATCTTTTCTAGAATTTTAAATGGACCATAACGAATTGGTTTCATCTTTTTACCTTCACCTTGAAGCCTTTCCTTGCCAATTTACAGCCAAACTGCATCACCTACTTGAAACTGATAATCCACACGATGCTTATCATGCCTTGCCTTGACTCTTTTCTAGTTGTTCTTGAACTGTTTGGTGAATCAACTGAATTTTCTCAATGAATTTCTTTCCCCTGTCTATGTTACTATGTCCATCTACAACTACATCTTTCTCAAATATGAAATCCAAAGGCGTTTTAGGAAAATAACCAAGACATGCCTGAAAAGCCGAAGTTAGAGTAGAAGAGTGTTTTGCTTGGTTGTAAGCATGCTGAATATAACACAACTGTTCATCCCACAACTTAAGATGTTTGCTGCAATATCCTCTTAGCAAATGAATGACTGTCCTGTTAACCACTTAAGTTTGACCATCTTTTTGTAGATGAAAGACTGTACTTTTCTTCAATTTGTTGTCCATAAAGTTCCATAAACTTGACGAAAAATTCCCAACAAATCGAGAATCATAATCACTTACAATAGAAGTAGGCAATCCAAAATGAACCCATACATTTTGAAAGAAAAGTTTAGTTGTTTGTTTAGCTGTAATTTTCTTTTTACAAGGCATTAACATGCACATCTTGCTGAACCTATTCACAACTACATACAAATAATCACGACCTTTCCTTGAGAAAGGAAGACCTCCTACAAAATTATTCTTGAGTAAAATGGCTATATTTACAACTGGTCTAGAAAGCATATCAACAACTCTGTTTTAAATGCCTTTCTTATACCTGATTACCAAGTGGAATTGTTATAAAATCCCCATCCAACGAAAGTGCCTTGACTGTTGCAATTTGGTTTGAGATTGTAGATATTGCAAACGCTGATGATCAGTGTGAATAATGGTTTCTTTTACCATCCAATAACAGTTCCATTTCTTCACACTTTATACCAATGCTTAAAGCTCTTTATCATACGTAGGATAATTAATAACAACACCATCAAAAATTTCAAAATGAAATGAAATGGAGTTACCATGCTATAAAACAAATGCACCCATGGCATTTTCACTTCCATCTCCCTGTATTTCAAATGGTTGTTTCAAATCCGGTAATGCCAAAACTGGGGCTGAACTGATCTTTTGTTTCAAAACATCAAATTCTTTTTTTCTGTTTTCCTCCCCGCTAGAAGACAACCTTCACACTGGTCAATTCATGTAGTGGAGCTGCTATGGAGGAAAAATTGGCAATAAACTTCCTCCAGTACTGTGCTGCCCCTAAAAAAAATCCTTACTTCTTTGACTGATTTAGCTATTCACCAATTCACAATGGCCGAAACTTTAGAGGGATCAATCTTCAACTCACCTCCTCCAACTATGTCGCCCAAATACACTAAGAAAGTTTTTCCGAATTCACATTTAGACATCTTTAGAAATAACTATTCATTTCTCATGATATCAAAAACTTTCCTAACATGCTTGACATGTTCTCCTCTTGATTTTCTGAATATCAAAATATCATTTAAATAGACAATTACAAATTCATCAAGAAATTATCTTAAACATCGTTCATAACTCTCATGAATGTAGCTGGAGCATTGAAAGACTGAAATGCATAACCAACCACTCAAACAATCCCTGTTTGGTTTTAAAAGTAGTCTTCCAATTGTCCTCCTCAGCTATTCTTACTTGATGATATCCAGTTCTCAAGTCTAATTTAGTAAAATACTTTTCATTTTTCAACTGATCTAGCAAATCATCTATTCTGGGTAGTGGGTATCGATTCTTTATTGTGATCTTATTTAAAGCTCGATAATATACACACATGCACCAACTTCCATCTTTCTTGGGTACCAATACAATTGGTGAACCACATGGCGAAGTAGAAGGATGAATTACTCCTTTATCTAACAATTCATGGATTTGTTTTTTAATTTCTAAACTTTCTAGAATTAACATTCGATACATACCAATGTTTGGGAGTGGATAGTCCTGCTGTAGCTGAATTTCATGTTGAATTCCTCTTTTTGGTGATAGTCCCTTTGGTTCTTGAAACATGTCCCCATATTGACTGACCACATCAATCAATTCAACTTTCAGATTTACATCACAGCCTGCAAAGGATTCTTGCTCCATGTCATTTTTCTGCTTGATCATGAAGAGCACGAGACTCTTGTTGGAATTAACCAGTCATTTCATTTCACCTGCGCTTTCCAAAGACATATTAAGTTTCCTGCGATGGGCTCTCACAATGTACTCCACTCCATTTTTGAACAAATGGAATTTTTTCTCAAATCTGTGGAAAACAACCTTCCTGCCATACAAATACGGACTTCCCAACACAATTCCTAAGATATCCAATGGCACAAAATCTAATTTAACTTCATCAATGAAATTGACATTGGTTGCAAACCTGAAAATACATTTACGTGTGACCTATAAATTAGCATCCTTGGTTATCCATCCCAATGGATATGGTTTGTGATGGGGCACGGTTTCCAGATTCATTTTCTTAACCAAATCCACAAAAATTAAGTTGGCCTACGATCCACTGTCAAACATTTTATCGATCTTCATATGTTTGGAAATGACATGGATATGGAATAGCTCTATTCGATTTTCCTCTTTTGAACGGTGTGGGTATTGTTTACTGTGCTAATAATTGCTACGACTACCTCTTTGCTGACCTCTTTGCTTGCTTTTGCCACGACTTTTCCTTTAGTGTCTGTGGTTGCAATTTTTGTTTCATCCCCTCAGTCTGAACCCAAGCCTTGTTGTGCAACAACATTGGTATTTTGTTTCCCTTTATTGTTGATTTTCTTCGGTTGTAATTCTGGATGAAGCTTCCAACAATGCGCTTCATCATGTCCTTCCCTGGAACAATTCTTGCACAAGGTTTCTCCCCTTATTTCTTAACATAATTAGTTTTCTTTTGCTTTCCTTTAAACTTCATTTTTTCACCACTCTGAAATGGCTTCTTCTTGCCTTCTTCCTGTATATTTTTCCCTCTTTCTTCGAGGTGTGTAGCTTGAACACAAACCTCATCAAGATTCATGTGACTAAAGATAAGAGTGGTATGTCGAAGATAACTATGCAACCCTCCTATGTATTTCAACAAGGTATCTTGTGAGTGTAAGTCTACTCCTAGCATAAGAGCTCTTTTCCTAAACTCTTGAGTATACTATTGCAAATTTTGACCTTTCAACTGTCTGAAAATTTTCCAATTCATAATGGCTTTTTTTATATGAGCTAAAGGGTAGAACTGTCTTTTTATGGCATCAATGAAATCATACAAAGTAATAGAGAACTTACCATGTTTCTTGATCTCGTCTTGAGTCCTTTCTTCCCACCATACAAGTGCTGCACCCTCCATTCTCAATGAATCCAACTGAATCTTGATATCGTCTTCTTGCAGGTTTTGAATTCTACAATACACCTCCAACTGATGAATCCAATTATCCATCTTCTTTGCATTAACTTCTCTATTGTACATAAGAAACTCAAATTTAACATCAAGCTTCAGAAAAGGTGATTTACCAACCCCTTTTAAAGAATGATGATGAGTAGGAGTAACGGTGGTATTGGTGAAAGAGTGTGAAGATGCTTTGGAAGAAGAATATGAAGAAGATGGTGGAGATGGTGGAGGTTTGTCTCCATTCCCATTACCTACTTTTCCTTTATCTTCTTTTCCATTACCTCCTCCTGAAGAGTCTTCTCCATTGGGAGGCTTGGAACTTTCTCATTGCAATATGCTATTCCTCTCTTCATAGAGGATGTTAAACATCTTTGTCATATCAAAGAAATCCTTCCTGGAGGTCTTCTCATCTTCTGTCATGATAGGTTCTCCTTCATGAGACATAGTCTCTGAAGAATCAACTACAACTTGAGGCTGTGCTGGTGTTGGAATCTCAACTGCAACTTCTGCAACTTGAGGCTGAACTAGTGTAGAAGACTTTGGCAACCTTGATCTTCTTCCCTTTTACCCAATTTCAAGACTTTCAACCAGCTTTTCTTCACCTCTTTTGAGCTTTAACCTTGTGAGCATGACATAAAATTGCAAACAATTAAATCCTTATTTTACAAAGCAAATCTAGTAAGAAAAACCTAACTCTGATACCAACTTGATATGAATTGGAGCAGATTAGTAATGTTGTACTAATTTCCCATTCAAAAATAAACCCAATATGCTTATCTTTTGCTTTTTCAAGTGCTGAAGGATTCAAAATTGTTGCATAATTAACAGATTCCCATGATATTTTCTTATGTAAATGTTATGAACAATTTAAAATAAAAACATATGCTGAACAACATAAATATAGCAGCAATGAACATCAGAATACAACACACAACAAGCATATGATAAAGGAGTTCACCCCTCCTAGGCTACGTCTCCTTGGTCTAACTTCCAATGTCTTGGTCCTCTCTATTATGCTCAAATTACATAAAAAGTGTGTTTACAATGCTCATATATCTCTGAAACCTATCTCAATGAATTCAGAATGCTCCAAACTGTTAGGATTGACTCTTTTTGCCTCCAATTTGGATAAGAACTGAAGGAGTTATGACTTCTCCCAGTTCTCCCACTATTTGTTCCACAAAATGCTCCAAAACTGGCAAAAAACTCCAATTTAGTCCAAAAATCCGCTAATCTAGCAATAACTTCTCCACATCGCAGTCCATATTCTGTTGGTTGTATTGCAAATCGCAATCGACAAGTTCAACGGGCAGAATGTCTTGTTTACTCGATGGAATGTTGCGATTGCGATATCGTGGACCCGCCAGAGTATTAAACTATGGAAATAATGTTATCGCATCCGTATCTATCTCTTATGGGACTTAACTGTGCCGGGCCGATTACTTGTTCACCACGATTGTGATATGCGATCGCATCACGTCACAAACCTTTCTGATACTTGTTCTGTTCTCCCCTTCACCATTTGCAATATGTGATTGTGATTAGATTGCATTGCATCCTGAACCTGTCGGGGCCAATTTGAAACACCTTTTCCACCTACCGCTGCAATATGCGATTTGCCAGGGCCAATGGCAGGCTGCCACTTGGTGCCTCCTTATTTGTTGAAGACTTGCCAAATCATCCTAATCCTTCCATGTAGGCAAGTCAAACTTGAACTTTGACTTGCTCTAACTTCTGCATACAGACTCATATTCGAGTTTCATTCACACCGTTGGATTCAGAATGACGAGCTCTTAAATCTAAATCTATTTTTGAGAAGATTCTGACACTGATTTTTTAGCATAATTTTGAGCACCTGATCAACAATCTAGGTTAGTAAAATAACTATCCAACTGAAAATTTTGGCACCTGGAGTGGTTGTTTATCTCTTATGGGTCCCATAGATCCTAATTAAGGTGATTTAGGTTTCATTTCCATGAATCAATCTCCTTAAGGTGATCTAGGAGGTTAGGTCATGTTATAGTAGCCCTTAGTTAATGTTTACCTTAGAAGGTTGATGAAAGTGGGTAGATATGGGAGGGGTGGTTACAGAGTGGTACCAGAGCATGGTTCAATACTTGGAATGGATGGGTGGAATGTGTTTGTCATGTATGCATGTCGATTGTCTATGTGGATGTTATGCATGCATTGTCGTGGTTATGGTTTTCGTGCATGAGGTCATGGTATGTAGTTGGTATTATCATGCATGAAGTTAGTATATTGATATGATTATGTATATACATGCATCATGCTAATATAAAGAATCATCATGAAGTAAGAGAAGAGGTATATATACATATACATAAATGTTACAATACATATATATACATGTCAAAGCATTCATAAACCCCAATATATTTAACCCTGGATTAGAACATAACCATAGTTCCCTTGACCAAATCTACAAAATACCATAGGCATACAACCATCATGCCCAAGTCCATGTGCAAAACCCATCCACAGAACCATAGGTAGGTATGCCTAACTATTATAGGAAGGATTATAACACACACACTTCCCCTTCGAAATCAATATCAAAGGGATGCTCTAACTGGATGCAAGAGAGATGACCCCGATATTTTGATGAAGATGTTAAAAAGATTCTTGAGGTAGGGTTTTGTGAAGATATATGCAATTTTCTCCATAGTGTTGACATACTCTATTTTAATGTTCTTTTCTGCAAACTGTTCTTGGAGGAATAAATGATAATTGATTGTAATATGTTTTGTCTTTGAATGCATGAATTGATTCTAAGAGGTTGATTGCACTGGTATTGTCATAATAGATGGTGATAAGATGGTTTGTTTCTATGTTGAAATCCTTCATGGCTTCCTTCATCCATTTGATTTGTCTACAACAATCTGCTGCTACTATATATTCGAATTCAACTGTGGAGAGAGATATGGATGATTGTTTCTTGCTAAGCCAAGATACAATATAAACTCCTAAGAAGAATGCATTCCCACTGGTATTCTTTCGATCATTAATGCTTCGTACCCAATCTGCAGCAACATATGCTATTAAGGTAAGATTTGAGCTCTTAGGGTACCATAATCCAAAATCAAGAGTGCCTTTCAAGTATTTGAGTATTCTCTTTACAACTATCATATGGGATTCCTTAGGGGCTGATTGGAATATTTCTACCATTCCTACTACCTGAATGTTGTCTTGTCATGAGGCTGTCATATATAAAAGTCTTCCAATCACAATTAATTTGTAAAGAGTAGCATACATTGTAGGATATTCGTCATCCTTACTTAGCTTGCAACCTATAATCATAGGTGTGTTCACAATAGCAGTTATGTGATATGACCATACTTGCTTTGGTTTGAGTTACTTGAATTCCAAGAAAGTAAGATAACTTAACAATCATTGGAATTTCAAATTCTTTTGACATGTTTTTGGCATATAACTCATTTCATTATTGTTTTTCACAAGAATAAGATAATCAACATACTACTGTGATTAACATATTGTCTTTCTCCATCTTCATGTAAATATTGCTTCCCGCAACTCCTTTCTTGAAACCTTTCTATTTAATATAGTGATCAAGTCTAGGATACTAGGCTCTTGGAGATTTTTTTAATCCATACATGGCCTTCTTTAATTTGCAAAAAAAATATTTTCCTTCCGCTATGTTGAACCCTTCTAGTTGTTCAATATATACTTATTCCTTTACATCACTATTTAGAAATGCTGATTTTATGTCTATTTGATAAAATTTGAAGCCTTTAGAGAAGGAAAATGCCAGAAAAATCCTTGTGGCTTATAACTAGTCAACAAGAGTGAAGGTTTCTTCAAATTCAATTCCTTCAATTTGAGAGTATCCATTGCACACCAACCTTGCATTATTTATGATGATTTGTCATCTTCATTCATTTTATTCCTATACACCCACTTGGTTCTTGTAACACTCTTTTCCTTTGGATGAGGTACTGGCTCCCATGTTCCATTCTTTTCAATTTGATACATCTCTTTCTTCCATTGCTTTTATCTAGTGAGGGTCCATACTTCTTTGAGTGAAAATTTCTGGTTCCATTGTGGATACTAAGGCAATATCATTCCTTTTTGGTGTATTTTTCATCTTTCTTAGAGTTTGTATTCCATCATATACATCACCAATAATTTGATCTGCTAGATGATGTTTTTGAATGCACTTTACCCTTGATGGACTTTTTGATGGTTCCTTTTGATTCTCGAGCTCCTTTTCTTCTTTTGCAACATCTTCTTCTAGATCTCCAAGAATAGGATCATCTCCATTGATTTCAACTTATTTCTTCAGGAAGAGCCTCATCAATATTTACATCAATTCTTTCAACTACCATTTGTAAGAAATTGTTATAGAATTTGCAGACATTGCTTCTTGTTGAGTATCCAAGAAAAATTCCTTCATTAACCTCAGGATCGAGCTTTCCTAGTGAATCATCATTAATATTCATAAGGCATTTAATTCCAAATATTTTGAAATATATCACTGAAGCATGTCTTCTTTTCCATAATTCATATGGAGTTTTATCACTATTCACCTTGAGTTTTTCCATGTTCATAGTATACACTGTTGACCCAACTCATTCTCTTCAAAATTTATGGTGTAAATCAGCTACTAATAACATTTCTCTTGCAACCTCTTGTACAAATTTGTTATTTCTTTCAATCACTCCATTTTTTTGTGAAGTCTTGGAAACAAATAGTTCCCTACTAATTCCATGTTTTTCACATAATTCATTGAATTCCCCTAAGGTAAATTCTCCACCTCTACCCATCCTTAAACACTTGATCTTTGACTCACTTTCATTTTCAACTGCTGCTTTGAAGGTTTTAAAACATTCTAATGCTTATAAATTGAATATTATGAAAAATACCCACATCATTCTAGTATAATCATCAATAAATAATATAAATAACCTTTCTACTTGTAGAGCTGGAGTATTGGTTTGCCCGCATAGGTATGCATGAATGATTTCTATATGCTTTGACATTGAGCATTCCTTTATATTGAAGTCGATCCTTGTTTTCTTTCCATTTGGCATGGTGCAAAAATAATCATTTTAGGTTTTGAAATTATGGGGATATATCTCACTACTTAAGTTTTGGTTATCTTAACCAAATAATCGAAGTTTAAAAGTGCTAATTCGCTGTGCCATAACCAAATTTTATCTATTTGACTAAAATGACATATTTCTCGTATCTCATTGTTAGGCCCCTATACTACTAGTGTAACCCCTTATTGTTATTAGTACAACCCACTTATTATATTGATGTACCCATGTAGTGCCCATATTGTTACTATTGTGCCCCATAGAAGCCCACTATTATTATTATTTTTCCCTTACATTATTATTGTTATGTCGGCTCTGATTATGTTATGAACCCTTAGACTCCTATATATAGAAAGGAGGTCTTTTCATTTGTATCATCCAAGAATTTTTAATTTATGTAATGTAAAGGAGGTTGCCCCCTCGAAGAGGCTGAATTCTAAGGCATTGATCTATCTTTTCTATCTTTTCTTGAGATGGTTTCATAACATTTGGTATCAGAGCTTTGGATTCTAGGGTTTCGCTGCTCCAAACAGGTCATCGTGGATTTTGCGCTATAACTTTTTTTCTGCGACGTTTCAGAAGCTAAAAAAAAATACCCAATCACCTACATCAAAACATTTTTCACTACGATGTTGATCTACCTATTGTTTCGTTTCATTTTGCACCGAAGTGGCGTTATCCTTCAAAAGTTGGAGAACTTGTTGTTGATGCTCGATGTGATCTTTCACTACTTGAACCTACAATTGGAAAGAGTAAAAGGGCTTTGTGACATAGTGGAAAGCAAAATTATGGAAACCAAGAAGCATACCCCTCACAACTATAAATATGGAAGTGTTGTTTCTCCTAGCCTTCCGCAACCTACAAGGGTTACACCACAACAATTGGAAGAAAAAAGAGAAAAAGGGCTTTGTTACAATTGTGATAGCAAATGCACTAAGGTCATAAGTGTGCTGAGAAGAAATTATTTTACATAGAATATGAAGAGGAGGAAGAAAAGGATCAAGAAATATCAAGAGAAGAGGATATACACCAGGACCCAACCCCAGAGATAGAAGAAGGAATCAGACCATATCTTGTAAAGCATTGGCAGGAATTACCACTCCTCAAACTATCAAGATCGAGATAGAAGGACATATCAAGAAGAAAAAGGTGCAATAAGTGAAAGATCACATCAATAAAGAAGAAATGAATCCAACCATATCTTGTAATTCATTGGTCGAAATTACCACTCCTCAAACTATCAAGATAGAAGGACATATCAAGAAGAAAAATGTTCAAGAAGTGAAGATCACATCGAGCATTAAAAATGAATCCGACCATATCTTGTAAAGGATTGGAAGAAAGTACCACTCCTAAAACTCTAGAGATAGAAGGACATATCAAGAAGAAAAAGGTTCAAGTAGTGAAAGATCACATCGAGCATCAACAACAAGTTCTCCAACTTTTAAAGGATAACACCACTTCGGTGCAAAATGAAACGAAACAACAGGTAGATCAACATCGTAGTGAAAAATGTTTTGATGTAGGTGATTGGGTATTTTAACTGCTACATCTCAAGCAAGCTATTTATGAGAAGGAAATGTTGGCAATACTACATGCACTTAAAAAATGGCAACCTTACCGAATGGGAAGACTCTTCAAGGATGAGGATGTGGAAGCATTGTTTTGTGCTATTTCTATGATCCAACCAGATTGGATAAACGAAGAAAGGGATGAATCGAAGAAGGATGAAGAAGTATGGCCACTTATTCAAAAGTTGCAAAAGATCCCAATTCAAACAATATTGCCAGAAATTGAAGAGGAGAAAAATCATATTGGAACCTGGAGCAGTCACAGAAACTAAAACCCGACAGTGATGAAATAGATCAATTTTAGAGTAGCTCATCAAGTGGAAGAACTTACCCGTTGAAGATTCAACATGGGAGGACAAGAATTTTATACAGAAGCATCAAGAACTACTCAAGCATTGAGGATAATGCTTTTTGAAGGAGAGGGGCATTTTATGCCCCTATACTACTAGTGTAACCCCTTATTGTTATTAGTACAACCCACTTATTATATTGATGTACCCATGTAGTGCCCATATTGTTACTATTGTGCCCCAT
>APFE031037508.1:199321-237811 GCA_000404065.3 Pinus taeda | reverse complement strand
ACCGGGGCCCACCACCTTCGTTCGGCATTCTGAGGATTCATCCACTTGGCTAACTTCGGGGCATGGCTCTGATACCACTTGTAAGGACTCTGGACACCACAGATCTCTACAATGGTATGATATTGTCCACTTTGGGCCTAAGCCCTCATGGATTTGCTTTTGGACTTACCCCAAAAGGCCTCATACCAATGGAGATATTTGTCCATCCTTATATACCCATGATCCTCCCCACTTTTAGTCAATGTGGGACTTTGGTCGTATACCCAACAAGATTTCCTGGCACATAAGTTCATTTTGTTGCATCAGTTGGGCGTTAACGCTGAGTGCTTCTTTTACGAACTGATTTATTTGTGGACTATCTTTATACTTCTCTGTCATAGCTTGAATCCACACATCCTTTTCTGTTAGGCTAGCTTGATGTTGTATTTGCATCTGTTCAAACTCCTGATGTAGTTTGGCAATTTGTAACTCTGCTTGCTGGTTAGATTTTTCTTGCTCTAATTGTTGTTCCAACAACAAGACCCTTTGTTCCTTTTCTCTTAGTAGTATTTGGACCTATGTTTCTTTATCAATAGTTTTTGTAGCATAGGCTCCCAAAAATTGCGACAGTCTTGTAAGGTTCTCAGATGGGTCCATGGGCGAATCTTTCCAGACAATATCCATTGGTTCGTTGTCGGGAGTGGTAATAGCTGCAACTTCTAACTTTATTTTCTTCCTCTACCTTTTGATGACACCTTTATGGATAGGGCTATAAAACACATCTAGTGGGTGAATTTCCTCAATTCTTAAAATAATTTCAGAAGTGGGGGCAGCAGGAACGAGCTCCACATTCTGAGTGCCTACAATTTTCTCCACTATAATTTCTTGAGCTGATTTGTACTCTAGAGTCTGTATCTTAGATGTATGTTCCTATGTATGGAGCTTCTTATTAAAATTATCCCATTCTTTTCCTAAAGCAACAACTGGGGGTTTCACTGGCTAAGTGGAAGTAGAGGGGATTTCAGCCTGTTTCTTTGCCGAGGTTTGTTTGGGTGCTTTTTCTGTGGTTCTCGCTGTGTCCCTTTCAGACTCTCTACTTTTATTTCCCCCATTTTGAGGCTATAGCTGTGAGTGCTGTGACTCATGGGTAGAGTTCCCCTAGGACTTTGCTCTAGAATTATCTTTAGAATTTTCTTTGGAGTTTTCCTCTAAGCTTACACTGGGAGTTGGCTCCCTTATTGATTCAATCTGTAGCAAGTCCAATGGGACCTATAATAATATCCTCTCTCTATATGCATGGAAGGCCTTAAAATAACCTGGAGAAAAAAGTAGTGATGCCATATGATTTACCTTCGAAAATTTCTCTTTTTTTTGGAAGAGGTCATTGAATGCATGTTCCTCATGGGTGAATATTTTCACTTTCACCATAGTAGTGAAGTCTTTAGCGGTTCCATTTGGGTCGTAATGTCTTCCTGGGAATGTAGCCAATTTAAGAGATTTCATAATCTCTGCTTCCTTGCATGCATGTCCAAAATCATGTAGTGCAAATGCACCACATTGCGATGGAAATGTAGGCCAAATGGCCTTTTTCTGTTCCTTCAATCCTTTGCTTAGCCCACCTTCTCCTGCTGTTTGGTAGGATATTTCCCTGGCCATTAACTTATTGGGGAGATAGTATGGGAGGACATGCGGTGACGCAACACTCCCAAGTATTATGATATATGTAAATGTATCCTCCCCAAACCATCTGGCTATAGGTAGGATATCTACTTCGGCTTCTCTAGAAAACCTAGGGGCATTTTTGTTGTAGACTTGTTTATGGATAGGCAACATAAATCCATGACAAATTCTGTAAAAATGGGGGTGAAATTGAGACTCCGACATATTCTTTTGATATATATGAATGGGAAGCAGGTCTTTCATAGTCCACTTCCATCTCATGATAGGAAATTTAGAGCCAAAACAGATCACGTCTATTACATAGGCACTCATATAAAATGGAGGGTAAAACCTTGAAGGGATACTCCTCTTTCTCCTATACTCAATTATAGCATTCGCCAAATTATCAGACAAAATTTGGGCCTAATTCTTTATTGTTGCATTTACGGATGCATCTATTAATGGCAACCATTTTGGGGAAAATTTGGTACTATCGGGCTTACCGAACATTCTACATAACATGGCTTCTGCAAAACTATGAGGGGGAGATATAGATGCTATAGAATACATAACTGTTTTATCCTTTTCGATCTTGCCTTCATTTTGCATCCAGGTTCACATGACGTCTGCTGGGTCTTCATTCTCCTTAGAAAATTTCTCAAGGAACTGTTTGTTGTAGAACATCTATGGCTTTGGAAGATTGTACATAAGTCGCAGGTTGTTTGGTGAAAAAGATCCCATAACCTTCTACCTGCTATTCTTAAATTCTTTGTCTGAGACATCCACCTGATCAATTATCCACCTGACCATATATGTATATGGAATTATCTTTGGTCTTGCGGCTATGCGGTGTAAAAATGAGCATGCCATCTCGAAGATGGAGGCGTCTGAGGAAGCATGACCATTGGTTGTGGCCTTTGTTACCAGAGGTCTTGATTGCTCTTCTTCTAATAAATCATACATGGTTTCCCATGTAGAGGTTCCTCCTCTCTACTGCATGTAGTATCTGAGAATAAAGGAGTCATTTCTGATTTCTCAGATGTGGCTACCTTGCCCCTCTTTTCCATTTCTCCCAATGACTCTTTCTATGGATTTTTCTTGAAAATGGAGCAAAACAAAAGCTATCAGATATACAGAGATAATAATGAATGATGCAAATAACTTTGAAAAGGTGACAAGAAACGAGTTTTTATTTGAATACACGTGAGAAGATATCGTATCATGTTGAACTGGCTTTCAAACATAAATGCTATTATCCCTTACTAAATTCCCACTATTGGTTCCTTATCCCTAGCTTTATTGCTCATTAATGATTTGAATCGTAAGTCGGGGAAGAAACCTTTTAGGGTGGCGAGCCTTTAAACTCTGAAAATGCCAATTTTGCGATTGCGACGTAATATTGGAAATCGCATTATCGCATTGCGGTTATGCACTTTCTTTAACATTTCTCTAGTTTCTGCGAGATGCAAAAGCGGGATGCTCATTATAGTTTTCAAAGCATAAATTATTTGTTAATATTTTCTATGAAAATCCCTTTTTCTTAAGCAATAGACTTTAGTGCTTGTTTATAACATATTTCTGAATCGGGTTTGGGTCTTCAATCACATTTCACAATCATGCATGATGACAAGGTTTCAGGATTCTCTTAAGTGTTCTTAATGCTATGCGATAAGGGATATTGTGTCATCGCAATCTCGCATATCGCGATGGTTTAAGATACTTTGTTAAGGCACGGCCCTTGTAAGTGGTGATTTGCGATGCGGGCCTTATTTTAATGTGAAATGCCTTAGAACTTAGTTCACATGGGAAACCTAATAGTTTCTAGGCTTAGAACAATGTTCTCTTTTGATCGCTTTTCGCTAATTTTGATGGATAACAAGGCTTTTGACATACTTGATCATGCGATATGCAAAAAGGTGAACATTTGCTAGCTTTTTCAAAAGGTTTTATCTTGATATCTTGATTTATTCCAAAAATTAATAAGAAAAATTCCTAAGTGCTAAACTTATTTTTAGAAGGATTTTTTAAAGAGTTCCCATTTATTGATATAATATTGACTATCACTATTAATAAATGGGGGGTTTTTGAATAGTACAACAGTCCCATACTTTTTTGAGTGAACATTATTACCTCCATAAGCCTTGCAATGCTTAACCTGATGACCAAATATTTTTCAAAAGAAATAATGACTAATGAAAATAGTTTGATACTTGCAAGTATAAGCTTGGCGTGATGTGATATTCCTTTTTGGATAAGACAACTTCTCATTCTTAGGATTATTGTGAAGAGGTCCCTTTGGTGTGTCATATAACTATTTCTCGCTTCTTCCATGATTGCGAAGAGAATCAACATAACTTCTTGTTTCTTCTTCATGATGGGAGCTAGTGTTCTCCTTTGAATTAGATGATTCACCTATATAGCCAAGTTCTAATTTGTCATGTCGTGGTCTTTGAGTGCCAAGGATGACATCTAGGGTTTGAGAACTTTTCAAGCTTTTGTTGACCTTATCTGATTCTCTTTTTAGAGAGACAACTTCATCTTCTAATTTCTTGCAGGTCGCTTACTTTTCTTTTAGCTTGTTGTTCAATACTTATTCCTTTCTCTTTGCTTCTTCTTTTTTGGTGTTGAGAGATATGATTTCTTGTGATAAGTTTCCATTATTTTTCCTTAGTTTTTCAGTCTCCTCAATGGAACTAATCAACAATTCATCCACATTTTCTTCTTCTTCTTCTTCATGTTTATTTATGTCATCTATAAAGGCCATGAATAATACTTCTTTCCTTAGCACATAATCATCGTCTTCATAAGAACCTTCACTATCTTGCTTGGAGAAGAAATTCCTTTTGTTTGAAACTTTCTTCTTGAATGTTATCTTCTTAGGTTCATCTTCAAGAGAATAGCCACTATCTTGTTTGGAGAATAAGTTCTTATTGTTTAAACCTTTCTTTTTGAATGTCCTTATTAGAGTTTCGTATTCATCGTCACTGTCATCCTTGAAAGGACACTTTGCATCATAATGTCCTATTTTGCCACATTTAAAACAAACAATAGGTAATTACCCTTGGGTTTGGATCCTTTTTTCACCTTCTTGATAAATTTCACCAATTCTGCTTCATTATTAGAATTATCACTGTTGCAGTCACAACTCTTCCCCTTTCTTGATGTTTTTGATACTTTGAAAGCAACTTCTTTGGGAGTTGAGTTCCATGTTCTCATTTCATATGCAATAATAATTCCATGAAGCTCATCCATTGAAAAGTTTTCCAAGTTTTCAATTATTCTATAGCACTGACTTTGGCATCAAAGTGGTTTGGAAGTGACCTTAGAATTTTCTAAACAATTGTCTTCTCTTTGATGTCTCCACCTAGTCCTTTGGGGGAATTGAAAGTTGCATCTACCCGGATAAAGTAAGAAACAATGTTTTCTTCTTCATTCATTTCGAGACTATCAAACCACCTTCAAAATGTTTGGATATTTTCCTTCTTGACTTTATCATCTCCTTTATAAATGCTAATGTGCTTGTCCCACATCTATTTCACTGTTTTAATATTCATCACTATAGTGAATTCAGATTCTGACAGACACTTGCTATAGAATTCAAAGCCTTTGCATTTGCCACATGTAATAGCTTGGGTTAAAAGTTCATGTAATAAAGTTAATAAAGGAAAAATAAAACCAAGTTCATGGGACATGTATTCCAAGTTGATTTTTGGGTAAAACATCATAGTGGGTGTTCATTTGGTTTATTATGGCTAAGGGGAAATTGGCAAAGGAATTAGAAAGGAAAAGAGGCATAAATTGGCATTTTATTTATGAAAGTAAAGGAAAATAGGAGAAAAGGGAGATGAAAGGTCACATAATTGCATGAGGAGGAAATTGAAGGAAAAATAGTGTAAAATGAAGAAAATAGAGGCCTCAATAATAAAAAGGTTTATGAGGATCAGTTCACAACTTTTTATTAGTGTGTGAAACCTTTTATCAGTTTTAGCTTGGGGTTCTCTCTCTCTATTATCTCTCTCATATTATTTCACACTTAGAGCATTCTTGGAGCACTGTAGCATTGGAGAAAGGAAGGCAAAGGAAGGAAAATAAAACAAAGGAAAGAAAAGATCAAGCAAGGAATAGTTGGATCAAGTGGCTATTTCAGGATTACTTTGCAGGTATCAAGTTGCATGTATGATTTCCTTCCTAGTCTTGGCATGTATGGTACATGCATATGTGTATTTGGCTCTCTTGCGCTCATTGGCATGTGTTTTTTTAGGTGTGATAGTGTTTTCAACCTTGCGTTGGCATTTCCGGATAACCATGGTGTGATGGGGTTCTTTCAGTTGGTTGAGCTTTGGATTTTGATATGGTTTTGGCACTAGGTGAGGTGGTCTCAGGAAAATTCCCAAGGGAATAAGAATATATTGACCAATTTTGGCAGGATTACTGTAAATCTTGAGGGTGGAGACAAGAAAATTCGTCAAGGTATCGGTGAAGAAATCTAGAGGCATCCAAGCTTGTTTAGGGCCTAATGATCAAATGACTAGTTTTGGCAGGATTGCGGTAAAGCATGGTAGTATAAGTTTTGTTGTTTGGGCATAGGAATCCCTTGACTGGTAATAGTGAGATTGTGGTAAAGCTTGGTTGTGTAGATGCTTATTTAGGGCCTAGTAGTCCCTTGAGCAATTTTGGTAAGATTGCGGTAAAGCCTAAGGAAACCCTATTTGTTTTTGTCTTGAGTCCCACATTCATGCTTGGAGTATGGCATGAGGGTGATTGGTTGAAAGAAATATTTGGTTAAGCCAAATCTATGGTCAGGTGGTACGTGGAAGTCCCTCACTTGATTGGATTTTTCATATGTTAATAAGAGATCTTTACCTCTTGTATTTCATGAGTATTTATAATTTTATTATGTGTATTTGATGACTATTCTATAATTGTTATTATTCTGGTTATATATTGGTTATAAGCATGGTTTCATGATAGATACTAGTTATGGATCTTAAGATGTTTTGATTGGTAAATCGATGGTTATTGAATGCATGACCTAATAGATGTTATTGCAGCTATTGTGAGAGGGAATAAAACCTCGATGATTTTCATATAAGTATGAGACCCCTATGTTTAGATATGCATTTATGACCTGTAGATTACATGTTCTCAATGTGTTTTATGAAATGATTGTCATGGTTAGGCCTAGTTAGGTCAAGTCTTTGAGTAAATATTGTATGAATGTATTTGTCTTGATGTCATCTATCATTTTGGAAAGTCTCATTAAGTTATGGGCAGTGGTTTGGAGATAAGCCCTGAAAAGGTACCGTTGTTCTAGGGTTTCATGCTCAGAATTGAGAAATTGGGATTGTAGTCGCAACCTTGCAGGCTTATGCATGAGACTGATAGTTTAGGTCAGTAAAAGAACTATCCAACTCGAAATTTTGGTACCTGGAGTTGTTGTTTATCTCATGGGGGTCCTGTAGATCCTAATTAAGGCTAGTAAGGTTTGATTTTGATGATTTCATTTCCTTAAGGTGATCTAAGAGGTCAGGTCATGTCATAGTAGCACTTAGCTCATGTTTACCATAGTATGCCAGTGAAAGTAGGTAGATATGGGAGGGGTGGTTACATAGTGGTGCTAGAGCATGGTTCAATACTTGAAATGGATGGGTGGAATGTGTTTGTCATGTATGAATGTTAGTTGTCTATGTGTATTTTATGCATGCATTGTCATGGTTATGTTTGTCGTGCATGAGGTCATGGTATTAAGTTGGTATTGTCATGCATGAAGTCAGTATATTGATATGGTTATGTACATACATGTATAATGCTAAGCTAGAGAATCATCATGAAGTAAGTGAAGAGGTATCCCGAGTCTCAGTCACTTGAAGAAGTCATTGGGAAGTTGAAACACTGTTATGAGAAAGTGAAGTGCAAGACAAAGGCTAAGCAGGGTTGGAAAGGGAATGACAAGACCAAAGGAAAATGGCCATTGAAAAAAAAAAGACCCAAAGATGTAGGTGAGAAAGAGAATTTTGTTCCTTACAAGAAGTTCACTGTAGTAGAGAAGAGACATGGGTCACAACCTAGAGAGCAGTAGAATGGAGGTGATGGTAGGAGACAATTGCAATGGTTGATATGTGGCAAGGGGAAGGATTTTTTGTCGTATCAGAGTGGTAGGCCTCAGATTTACACTGCTAAGGAAGAGTATAAAATTCAGGATGTTGGACAAAGTATTCCACAGATCTATGCAACATTGGATAAAAAGAAGGCAGATCACCAGACATCTATTGTTGAGATATAAGGTAAGTTCTATGATGAAGTTGTTTCTATATTGATTGAACCTACATATAATTATAGTTATGTTAATCCTGACTTGGTGGATAAGCGTGGTTTGATAAAAGAAGTGCATGTAGAGTCTTGGTTGGTATAGGGTGCTATAGGTACTAAGAAGAGAATTCGCCATTGGGTAAGAGCTTATGCATTTGAGTTAAATGGTATGTATACATCAGCGCATCTGAATGTACTTACATTGGGTTCATACAATATGCTTCTGGGTATTGATTGGTTGTATCTTCACATGACTAAGGTGGATTGCTATGAAAAGGATATTGAGTGTTTGCATGACAATGGAGAACAAATAATCTTGTAGGGTAAGAAGAAGGCTACATCGGTAATAATGGTTATAGATATGCACGCAAAGTGCACTTGCAGGAAATTGTGTGTATTGTTTGTAGTGCATGTTTCCAATGATAAAGGTAAGGATGTTTAGAATGTTGAAATATTGAAGAGGTATCTGATTGTACAATAGTTTTAGGATGCATTTATAGCATAGATTTGAGATTTTCTGCCTCATAGGGAAGTGGACTTTTCTATTGAGTTGCTACTAGGGGCAACACCAAAATCAAAGGCACCTTACGGGATGAACACTCCAAAGTTAGTGGAATTGAAGTTGCAGCTGAAGGAAATTCTTGAAAAGGGATACATAAGCAAAGTGTGTCACCTTGGGGTGCACTACTATTATTATGAAGAAGAAGGATGGTACTTTCAGGTTTTGTATTGATTACAAGAAACTGAACAAGGTGACTATCAATAATGGGTACCCTTTGCCAAGGATCGAGGACTTGTTTGATCAATTGAAGGGAAAAATAATGTTCTCGAAGATTGATTTGAGATTAGGATATCATCAGGTACACATCAAAGAAGATGACATCTACAAGACTGCTTTCCAGACCAGGTATGGACATTATGAGTGTGTAGTAGTTCCTTTTGGTTTGACTAATGCTCCAACTACTTTCATGTGTTTGATGAATAGTGTGTTACGTCCTTACCTGGACAAGTTTTTGATTGTATTCATTGAAGATATATTGATATAATATCTAAAAATAAGGAAAAACATGCCAAAAAATTAGCAATAGTGTTGAGGTTTCTAAGAGAGAATTAGTTGTATGTCAAACTCAAAGAATGTAGTTTCTTTCAGATAGAGGTTTATTACTTAAGGCATTTGGTTTCCAAGGAAGGTATACAAGTGGATCCAGAAAATATCAGAGCTATCATGAAATGGGAAACTCCTAGGAATGTGGATGAGGTAAGATCATTCGTGGGATTAGTAGGCTATTCTAGGAGGTTTGTCAGGAACTTCTCATGGATTTCCTATCCTATTACATCTTTGCAGAGGAAATGAAATAAATTTGAATGGACAAAGGAACCTGCATCTAATTTTGAGTAGTTGAAGCAATTGCCTACAAATTCTCTAGTTCTAAATATTATAGATCCAAATAGAGTTCATTGTGTGTACATATGATTGCAAGAGAGGACTTGGTGGAGTCATGATGTAGGAGGGACATGTGGTATGCTAGGAGTTAATGAAACTGAATGAGCACAATCAGAACTATGTGGTGCACGATATTGAGTTGGCAATGATCTTCCATGCCTTGAAGATGTGGAGACACTATCTTCTTAGCAGGAGATTTATCTTAATGCATGATCACAGTGGGTTGAGCTACTTTTTTGACCAACCTAATTTGAATGCCATGTAATCTATATGGTTGGCCACACTTAGTGAGTTTGACTTCGAGATCAGATACATTAAGGGTAAAGAGAACAAGGTTGAATATTCTCTTAGCAAAAGAGTGCAAGTGAACTAGATAGAAGTTATGAGTTCATATGGGGCATATTTACAGGATCAGATCTTATAGGTAGGATAATAGGACGAAAAGTACATGGATCTTAAGCATAGGTTACAACAATAGGGTACAGGTGAATAGCATGTGGACTATCATATCACGACATATTTTTTGGTGAGATATAGGGATAAGATCTATGTGCTAGACAACCATGAGCTTAAGAAGCTTATCTTGAGGAAATTTCCTGTTAAGTCATATTCAGGTCACCTGAGATATCAAAAAACATTGAGAACGATTAACAAGTTATACCATTGGCCGAATATGAAGAAAGATATGGCTGAGTTCATCACAAGGTGATTTGATTGTCAATAGGTAAAGTTAGAGTGCAAGCATCCAGGTGGTTTACTACAACCGATTCTGATTCTAGAGTGGAAAAGGGAGGTTATTTATATGTATTTCATCATAGGTTTTCCGAGGACATCTAGACAACATGATTCTATCATGGTTGTGGTTGACAAGTTGACCAAGGTAGCTCATTTCATAGCGGTTAAGTCTAATTATTTAGCAAGTGAGGTAGCACAGGTCTTCATTAGGGAGGTAGCGAGATTACATAGTATTCCTAGGAATATTGTGTCAAACAGAGATGATAAGTTCACTTTTAGGTTTTGGAAGGAGTTATTTGCAAGTTTGGGTATAGATTTGGCTTTTATCACAACTTATCATCCATAAAAAGATGGAAATATAGAGAGAGTCAACAAGATTTTGGAGGATATGTTGATAATGTATAATATGCAACAATAGAGGAGGTGGAAGGAGTATCTTCCACTTTGTAGAGTTTGCCTACAACAATGGGTATCAGGAGTCACTGAGGATGAGTTCGTTTGAAGCACTCTATGGGAAAAGTTGTAATATTACCATCAACTGGAGTGATCTAGTGGACAGGGTACTGATTGGAGTAGACACGTTGGTAGAGATGGAACATGAAATGTAGGTTATTAAGAAGAATTTAAAGGTAGCACAGGATAGAAAGAAGATTTATGTAGATCAATGCAGGGTATTTAAGGAGTTTTAGGTTGGGGAGCATGTGTACTTATGCATCAAGCCCAAGAAGAGCTCCTTTAGGATTAGATCATGTGGCGAGTTAACACCTTGGTTTTGCGGGCCTTTCAAGATCCTTGAGAGGATTGGACCAATGGCCTACAAACTTGCACTGCGTCGAACAATGAAAGTACATGATGTTTTTCATGTTTCATTGCTTAAAAGATATGTGAAATATGTTGATCATGTGAATGATTTGTCTGTATTGCAAGTGGAACCAAAAGGAGAATTCCACCTGGAACCTTAGTGCATTTTGCAACAGAAACAACTCATGCTATGTAACTGAGCAATCAAGCAAGTTAAAGTGAAATGGAAGAGCTTTGGGCTCTATGAAGATACATGGGAGATGGCTGATTAGATGCGAGCTAGTTGAGGCAAATGAGTTTTTGTATACGTATATGTATTTATGTATTGTTGTCATTGTAGATATCGCAATGAGTTGTTTTATAATGCTCCAATAAGCAGAATGGTTGTTATGTTATGATTTTTCTTTTCAGCGGGATGTTATTTCAAATACTGCATTGAGCTAAGTTATAAAGATCCATAGGAAGTATGTTTTTGTTTTCAACAGTTTTACTAGTCATAGGTGTCATTGAACACTAAGGATGGTGTTCCCCTAAGGGGGAGGGGTTTGTAACAACCTCGGGTTAAAAGTTCATGTAATAAAGTTAATAAAGAAAAAATAATACCAAGGTCATGGGAGACATATTCCAAGCTAAATGTTGGGTAAAACATCCTAGTGGGTGTTCATTTGGTTTATTATGGCTAAGGGGAAATTAGCAAAGGCATTGAAAATGCAAAGAGGCATCAATTAGCATTTTATTTATGAAAATAAAGGAAAATAGGAGAAAAGGGAGATGAAAGGTTACAAAATTTCATGAGGAAGAAATTGAAGGAAAAATAGTGGAAAATGAAGAAAAAAGAGGCCTCAATAATAAAATGGCTTATGAGGATCAATTCACAGTTTTTTGTCAGTGTGTGAAAGCTTTTGTTAATTTTAGCTTGGAGTTCTCCCTCTTTATTTTCTTTTTCATACTCTTGCACACATAGATAATTCTTGGAGCACTGTAGCATTGGAGAAAGGAAGGAAAAGGAAGGATAAGAATCAAGAAAGAAAGAGATGGATCAAGAGGCTATAGCGGGATTACTTTGCAGGTATCGATTTTCATGTATGATTTCCTTGCTAGTCTTGGCATGCATGGCACGTGCATGTGTGTTTTGGCTCTCTTGTTGTCATTGGCATGTGTTTTGCTTGGTGTGACAATGTTTTTAGCCTTGAATTTCCATTTCTGGATAACCATGGTGTGATGGGGTTCTTTCATTTGGTTGATCTTTGGGTTTCCTGATGGTTTTGGAACCTGATGAGGTGGTCTCAGGAAAATTCCGATGAGTCTAGGAATCCATTGATCGATTTTGGAGGGATTGCGGTAAATCCTGAGGGTGGAGATGGGGAAATTCTTGAAGTTATTGGTGAATAAATCTGGAGGCATCCAAGCTTGTTTAGGGTCTAGTGATCCTTTGACTGGTTTTGGTGAGATTGCGGTAAAGCCTGTGAGTGTATGTTTTTTATTTGGGCCTAGGAATCCCGTGACCGATAATGGAGATATTGTGTTAAAGCCTAGTTGTGTAGGTGCTTGTTTCGGGATTAGGAGTCCCTTGAATGGTTTTGGAAGGATTGTGGTAAATCCGGAGGGAGCCATGGTTATTTTTGTCTTGAGTCCCACATTCATGCTTGGAATATGGCAACGGGGTGATTAGCTGAAAGAAAGATTTGGTGTAGCCCAATCTATGGCTGGGTGGTATGTGGAAGCCCCTAACTTGGTTAGATTTTGCATATGTTAATAAGAGCTCTTTTCCTCTTGTATTTCATGAGTATTTATACTTGTTATTATGTGGCTTTGATGGCTATTCTATCATTGTTATTATTTTGGTTATACACTGGTTATAAGCATGGTTTCATGACATACACTAGTTATGGATATTAACATGTTTTGAATGATAAATGAATGGTTATTGGATGAATGACCTAATAGATGTTACAACAGCTATTGTGAGAGGGCATAAAGCAATTTTGATTATTTTTAGATAAGTATGAGACCCCTATGTTCATATATTCATTTATGACCTAAAAATTACATGTTATCAATGTGTTTGACGAAATGAATATCACGGTTAGGCCTGGTTAGGTCAAGTGTTTGAAATTTTTTTGTATGCATGTCTTTGTCTTGATTTATTCTATAATTTTGGAAAGTATCATTAAGTTCTGGGCTGTGGTATGGAGACAAGCCCTAAATAGGTGGCATTGATTCCAAAGTCGCATGCTCAAAACTAAGAAAATGGGATTGTTGTCACTACATTGCAAGATTATGCATGCAATTGGAGGCATACAATTGCATGGATGCATTGTTATGCGTGCGAATGGAAGTCTAGGTCAGTAAAATAACTATCTAGCTCAAGATTTGAGCACATGGAGTGTTTGTCTAGCTTCTTGGGGGTCTTGTAGATATTAAGGAAGATAATAAGGTTTCATTTTGTCGATTCCATTTCCTTAAGATGATCTAGGAGGTCGGGCCATGTCATAGTATCCCTGAATTCATGTTTACCATGGAAGGCTGGTGAAAGTGGGTATATATCGGAGGGGTGGTTGCACCATATATTCTTTCTTCCTATTAGGATCTATTGGAAGAGGAGATGTGATCTTGTATCCATCAATGACAAACTACCAAAATTTGAATCCAAGGGACATTAAGTAGAACTCCATTCTAACTTTCCAAAAGGTAAAATTTATTCCATCAAATTAGGGGACCTTGGCACTTTACTATCCATTGTGATTCAAAAATCCTTCTTCCAACTATTAGGTTGTTATTTGAAAAATATGGCTCTGATACCAATTGTTCAAAACACTAGGGGGGGGGGGGGGGGTGAATCATTATTTAATTCAAACGTTATATTGTTCTAGTTAAGATTTTTATCAAAAAATAAAGCATAACACAAGAGAAGAACAAAATAATTTTATTGATAAAAAATAGTGAGGACTCTAATCCTCTTTTACAACAATTTTAGGCTTCAATGTGCACAAAAAATATTTGAATTTTTCAAGGCTCCAACCTTGAATAGATCCAAGATCCTCCTTGGTCAAAATCATGACTCCAATCCTCTCAACAACTGCAAGTTCCAACTTGGCTAAAAATGAGGAATCCAATCCTCTCAAAAACTCCAAGCTCCAACTTGGTCAAACCAAAAAATTTATGAGAAATAATTACTTCAAAAAGGGCTCCAAAATGCCTTCAACGATGCTTCAAGAACATATTCAATAGTTCTCTAAAATTTCAAGTATGTCTACACAAAAAAGTGGCCGAGGTATGATTCGAACAATACGTCAAGTATGTTATTAAAAAATTGCTCCAATGATGGCTTCAAGTTCTGCACAACAATTTTTAGAAGTCGATCCAACAAGACTCAAAAGTGTCTTCATCAAGGGATTCAAGAATCAACACAAATGACTACTTCAAAATAAGATCCAATTTTTTCTTCCAAATAACCCCAATGTCTGTTTTCAAAGAGGGAAAAAGTTTGATTCAAAGAAGTGTCAAGGTCTGCTCTCAAGATAGGATGAAAACTGCCCTAAGGCAATTGTGACTTCAGCTCCAAAGGTGACTGATATTTTGGTCAAAATACTAAAGTTTCTTCTTTGGTAAGTCTGCTCCAACACCTAATATTCTAGCTCAAAAAGTTGAAACTTATTCAGAACAAAAAAGTCCAGAACTTTTGTTTAACACATACTACTCCAAGGGCTGAAATCCAAGGGCTGAAATTCAAGGTCTATAACAGACTTTTCCACAGATCTGAATACCTTAGGATTGAGATTCAAGGTCTATTTCATACTTTTCCACAAGTTTGAATGAATTAGGGATGAAATTCAAGGTGTGCTGCAAACGTTTCCATAGCTCTGAATGCCTCAGGGTTGAGGTCTGTTTCAAGAGGTCGAAATTCCTTTTAAGAGGCCAAAATGCCCACTCCAAATGTATTCACAAGATGCTGGAAACGAATCAAACATAAGATTAAATAGAAAAATATCCACCAAAAACCAAAAGATCCAAAAAACTAGATCCAAATAAAATTATTTCCTCTTGCTTGCTTACCAAGTTCATGAGCTATGAACCTTACCTTAGATCAAACTCCTTATATTCCTTTCCTTTCCAAGATGCATGGACAAAAAGGTGGAGAATAACTTTTATTTATACTTATTCCATCATGTTTTGAATAAACACGTCTCTTAGAGAGGGCTGACTTATGTTAATGTAATCTCATGTAGGTCGACCTCAAAAACATGATTCTCTAACTTGTATATTCAATATATTTTCAACGAGGAGGAGTTCGAAGGTGAGTAAATACTTGTTGGAAAGGGATTGAAGTCCTCTACAAGCCTTTATGATTTTCTTTTGGATATGGTTTCTCCTTTGACATCAATAACAAGAATTATTCCAACAAGGGCTACCACCCAAGAGGGAAGTGGAGCACGAGATCCAACTATTGTCAGACTCTTCATTGCCAAACATCAAGTTGTACAAGAAGTGAATATATAAGAAAATGAGGTGATGAAGCAGTTGCAATATCTATTGGATTTGGGTGTTATTTAACTAAGTACCTTTCCATGTGGGTCAACCCTCATAATTATTCATAACAAGGGTGGGACTTGGAAAATGTGCATTGATTATAGGGAATTAAACAAAATTACACTCACAAATAGGTACCTGCTACCCAGGATAAATGATCTATTGGACCACTTGTAGAAATCAAAGTACTTCACCAATATAGATTTAAAATTAGGGTCTCACTAGGTTCAAGTTAGATAAGAAGATACCTGAAAAACCACCTTTAAAACTAGACAAGGTTTGTATGAGTGGTTGGTCATGCCATTTGGTTTATGTAGTACACCAACTATGTTCATGAGATTAATGAATGATACAATAAACCCATATTTATATTTATTTTTCATTATGTATTTAGATGATATACTAGTTAACAATGCTATATGAGAGGAGCACTTCTCACATTTGATGTAGATGATAGAGACATAGATGAAGCACTAGTTGTTGGAAAATCTCAAGAAATGTGCATTTACATAGTAGTATTTGGTGTATTTAGCATATATGATTGGTGGAGAAGAGTTAAATATATATGGAGGCCATCATGAAATGGTTAGTTCCTATCAATATTTCGAAGGCCAAGAGTTTCGTTGGGGCATAACAATACCTAAGGAAATCCATAGCCTCATGTTTAGCAGTAGCAACACCACTCCATACCATAAGCGTGATTGGAAAGAGCTTCTATTGGAAAAGGATAAAAAAAAATTCTTTTGAGGAGTTAAATAAAAAAACTAGTCAAGAAACATTTCTTGCATTATCGAACTTGCTATAACCTATAACCCTTCAAAATGGAGACTGATGCGAGTGGTATGCTGTAGGAGTAGTCTTGATCCATGGAGGAAGGATTGTATGATACCATTCTAAAATATCTCGTGAGGCAGTTCTTAACTACCCTACCTATGACAGGGAGCTCTTTGCATAAATACAAGCTATCAAAACATGGAAATACTATCTGATGCAAGAAGAGATAGTAATCCACATATATCACCAACCACTACATTATCTACGAGACTATAGTGAATTACAACAGACCAAGCATTATAAGTGGATGGAGTTTTTATAATAGTTTCATTTAGTGATCAAGTACAATGTGGGAAACACAAAAAATTTGGTCAACATTCTTTCAAGGCCACCCACATCAAATATCATAGCTTTGGGAACTTTGATGGGAAAAAATAGCGGTAACAAAATTGACTATCATCTCCAAAATGGGTAACTCTACATGTTGGACAAGTTATGTTTTCCTAAAGGTGAGTGATTGCAGTTAATCAAAGAAGCTCATCCCTTCACGATTGCAGTTCATTTTGGTGTAGGGAAGACAATGGGAAATTTACATAGGTATATGTACCAACCCAAGATGCAAGAAGATGTAGCTAGGTTCATAAGAGGATGTATACTTCGTGTATCAACAAGCCCAATAATATTAAACAAGGTCTATACCATCCCTCACTTGTACACACTTATCTATGGGAAAAAAATTCCATGGACTTTATGGGAGGTTTACCAAAATAATAGGAAGGGTCATGACTACTTGTTCATGCTAGTTGACAATTTTAGTAAGATTCCATTCTCATGCTCTATAAAAATACCAGAAACAAGCAATAAGAAAAAAAAAATGTTCTTTGGATAGGTATGGGTGCACTTTGGAATAAGAAGGAGCATCATTTCAAATAGGGACAATATTTCTCAGTGCATTTTGGACTGCATAGTGGGATAAGATGGAAACAAATTTGAAGATGTCTACAAAATTCCATCCACAGGTAGATGTGCAAATAGAAGTGGTCTACAAAACGTTAACATAACTTTTGAGAGTTTAATATCAAAAGCATCAGAAGATTTGGGATGAAAATATGGTATATATATATAATACTCTTATAACAAAGAAGTCCACACTTCTACTGTCAAGTCCCCATTTGAAACTTGTTTTGGAACTTTTCCACCTTCGTCTTTGGATATTGAATATGGACATCAAGGATGAGTGAGGGAGGATCTCATAGGGGATGTTTTAAGGGAAAATATTTTTTTTGAGAAGATCATGTAGATCCATCTGCAAGTACATGAGACACTAAAGAGTCATAGAATAAGTGCAAGGGAAAACATGATTGATACAAAACAGAGAATTTGTTCAAGGTGGGAGACAAAGTATGGTTATAGTAGAATAAGAATAGGCTATATGGTCCTCGTAAAAAAAATCCAAGCTTTGCCATATAGTCCTTTTGAGATATTGGAAAAAGTTAGAGATAATGTCTATAGACTAATTCTACCCCCATATATGTGCATTTACTCAATAATGAATGTGGAAATATAAAACTTTATGAGCCTTCCATGTTGGATCAGGAAGAGGAGTAGGTCCTAGCTTCTATAAAGGATTTACCACCATACGTTTAGGAAAAATTGACAGATAATATAGTTTTTCGAAAGAGATTCAAAACTACATTACAAGGGTAGCATGACTTTGGAATATTAGGTTTAAAGCAAAACTTCCCTGCAAGGCTAAATGGTACTCTAGGGAGAAGGTAGAGGAAAAATTTCCTCGCCTCATTTAGTAAAATATTATGGGGATAAAAATCCTCTAAAAATGTGGGGGTATGATCTATATTAGACCATTATATTATTTTTCATCCATATTTATGCTTTTAGGTTGAAAAAATCAGAGAAATCAACTTACATGAGTAGTTTTAGCAGCAAACCCAGTTTGGAGAATTGGGGTTATCGAGATAGGTTTTGAATAGAGAATGTTTGTGTTCTTTAGCATCCCATGGGCCATAGGTTTCACTCCTTTGTATTTGCACCATTTCCATTTGGAGAAGGAGAGAGCATAGCTATCTCACCTTCTAGTTGGGATTTCTCTTGAAAAGGTTTTCACAAGTCATATCTTCGTGTTTTGTTGTTTTTAAGTGGTTTTTTTAATATGTTCTCTATTTTTGTATTTTATATATAGCATGCATAAGTAGGAAACAATAATTTAATAATTCTAGAAAATCTAAAGAAAATTAACCCTCATAGTATAAATTTCATATTTCATTATATTTTAATTAGATCTGTTGTGACTAACTGCCCACTGGAATATCCATGGTAGTTTATGGATCATGGAAGATTTACTTTCCAATGTCCCCCCTTCTCTCCCATCTAGTGGAACCATAAGCTTCTCATTCTCTATACTTTGATCTTGGACCATTATATTATATTACAACATTATTACTTACAAAATTTGATGATACCACGATAAGCTTAACACATGATCCATAGATATAGATTGGCAAAATACATATCTATTCATTTTCCAGTCAATCCTTGACCTTGGGCCAAACACTACGAATCCATATTTGCATGTTTGTAATATCTACATAAATCACGCCAAGGGTTAAAACTATGACATTGCATTCCCTTCCCCTTTGAAATATAATTAACCTTGGTGCTACTCAATATTTAGAAAAAATGGATATACCTCATTCATGGCATCCTCCAACTTCCATGTAAGATAATGAAGATCAAAGTTATTCCATTACACCTTTACTTTTTTGATGGCTCAATTTTGAAGAAATATTAATCTATTGTTGAGGATGCATATTGACTCTTTTTGGAACTCTCCCTTTTGTTCCACCTAGATCATATCCCAATGAATTACATAATTAGGATCATGTATTTATTGATTAATCAAAGAAACATGGAAAATATTATGAGCTTTAGTGTTAATAAGCAATGCAATTTCTCTATTCTTTCAATCACTTCAAATGGGCCACAACATTTCAAGGCCAATTTAGCAAAATTTTCAAGCTTCAAGGAACTCTTCCTTAGCCTCACTTGAAGATAAGCATGATCCCTGACTCAAAATTTCTTATGAACTCTATTTTTATTTGCATATTTTTTCTACTTGTCTTGGGTTGGCTCCAAAATTTTCCTTCTTTTAGCAACTTACTGCTCCATTTCCCTAAGCATTTCCAACTCAAACATAATCATATTCACTCGATTATCCTTGTTCATTGGTGTCCTGTATCTTTTACCATATAAAACTTCAAATTGATTCATTTTTCAATGATGCTTAATGCTCATTGTTACATGCAAATTGTACCAAGTGTAATAATCCTCCTTACTAGATGGTTTGGCCACCACATGCATGAGAATAATGTCATTAATCACTTGGTTTACTCTTTTAGTTTGTCCATCTATCTCTAAATGATAATTAGTGCTAGAATTTAGTTAGATGCCTAAATTTGCAAATAGACCCCTCCTAAAGTTACATGTAAACTTTGTATCACTATCAAATACAATTTCTTTGGATAACCCATGCAATTTGAGTATTTACCTCATCAATTTTCTTGCACTACCATCAATATTATGATGCATTTAACATGAATAAAATGTGTTTAGATAATTTATCCATCACAACCATGATGTAATCATTTTGTCTTGATGTAGTGACAAACCAATAATAAACTCCACAACAACTACTTCCCATTTCCATTCTAGAATTGGAAAAGGGTGCAATAAACCTACTCAGTGTTGGTGTTTAGCATTAAATTCTTGTCATTTCATACATACATCAATGTATTTGAAAATATCATTCATCTTTCCATGCTAAAAGTATTACTTTCTTGCTGTAGCAATTGTTTCTTGGTAGCTCGGATGTCCAAAACATGGCATTTTATGGATTTTATCCATGATATTATTCTCAAATCTAAAGAATTTAAAATATGCATTCTATTTTTATAGATAGAAGTTTCATCATCGTCTAGTTGATATATGTCATACTTCTCTTTTTAATTTCACTTACTAAAATATATTTTTCACCTAAACATAATGTTCATCTTCAACAAGGGAATCAATAACTTTCTTCTTCAAATTTGATTCACAAATCCAAACAATGGATGCACGCATTGCATGCTTTTCATAACAAGTGCATTAACAAATTTATTTTCTTTTCCCTTTATGTGTAGATATTAAAATTAAATTCACATAGAATTTAATCCATCTAACTTTCTTGGAATTTATGCTTGGTTGCTCAAACAAGTACGTCAAGCCATTATGGTCAATTCTAAGCTCAAATTTCTTACCCATCAAATTGCGTATCCACATTTTGAAAGCATGCATTATTGTAGCAAGTTCCAGGTCATGGGTAATACCACTTTTCTTATGTTTCTTCATCTTTCATGACTCATAACATTCCACATGATTATATTTCATGAGAGCTCCACAAAGTCCTTTTCTACAAGCATTTAGGCATACAAAAAAATCATTTTTAGATATGTAATTTTCAGATTTTGAGTACTAGTAAGAAGCATTTTTAATAGTTGAAATATTTTCTCAAAATATTGTGTCCATTCAAACCCGATTCCCTTTATTTGCAAAGAAGTAATTGGGTGTGAACCCTTTGGAGATCCTTCAATGAACCTTCTATAATAACCAACAAAAACCATGAAAGATCACACATCCATTATTCTCTTGGGAATTGACCAATCCAATATGGCCTTGATCTTTTTTGGATTCGTAAATGTTCTTTCTTTTGAAATAAAGTGAACCAAATAATGGGTTTGTTTTTAATAGAAATAACATATTCTTAGATCTACATATAACTTATTCTCTCTCAACACTTGCAAAAGATTCCTCAAGTTCTCCTTATGCTCTTCTCCATTCTCGGATTCAATTAAAATATGATCAAGAAATATGAGCACAAATTTATCTAATTTCTTATCCAAAACACTATTTATGAGACACATGCAAGTATCTAGTGCAATAGTGAGACCAAATAGCACCTTCACAAATTCATGGTGACCATACCTTGTTCTAAAGGTTGCATTGTGAATGCATTTTCCCTTAATTATTAATTTATTACATCCAAACCTCAAATCAATTTTTGAAGCTACCTTTGCCCCTCTCATCTATTAAACTAAGTTATCAATTCAAATTATTGGGTACTTTTTCTCCGCTTTAACTTTATCTAGCTACCTACAGTCAACACACAACTTTAAAGCCCCATCTTTCTCTTTCACAAATAATATAAGTGCTTCCCTTGGGGATACACTTGGTTGAATATATTTATTTTCCAAAAACTATTGTAACTACATTTTAATATACAATAAGATCGGGGTACTCATTCTATAAGGATTTTTGGACACTAATTTAGCTATATACACAATATCAATTACGAAATCAAATCCTCTTTTGGAGGAAGTCTTAGCACTTTGTTAGGGAACACAACAATGAAATATTATAATATGGGATAGTTTTCAAGCTTGTTTACTTTATCTTCTATTGAATCTAATATATGGTTTGCATGCAATTTCTAAAGCATTTCTAGAACATCCTTTTCTAAAACATTTCTTTAGCCATAAAACTGAATTTTTCTTAATATAAATTGCCTTGGTACCCCCCATTACTATCCTTGAATTTGCCTCTTCATGAAGTAAATCAACACTCTTGTTGTAATAGTAAGAGAATATTCTTGTTGTAATAGTCAAGTTTTACTCAATGTTATTTCAACCAATCCATTCCAATGAGGACATCATAATAACTGTGACATCCCTCACATTTACCCCCCATTTTTTCGTAATTTATGAATATGACTAAAATTCCAACATGGGCATAGGAGCCATGAAAAGAAGATATAAAATGGTTTATGTTAGAAATAGAAGGTAGGGGGGGGGGGGGGTGTGGGCGGCTGTGAATAAGTATTTCTTTCCCAAGTTATACTTTACTTTACTTAATCTTTCAATTCACAAATATCTTTAAACCATTACTTCATTCAGCAAATCACATTGTTATATATATCTTATTCAATAAATCATGAGCAACATAGAGAATAGAACTTGTAAATCATAAAGTACATCAACACATCAAACACATATAGACACCAGGATTTAGGTGGAAACCCAATGTGGGAGAAAACCACCATTGTTGTCGTCTTTGTATTCTTATTTAACTATAATGAAAAAATCCTTCATTACATCATGGTATTGTATTGACACAGTCTATTGCTAGCACACAAGATCCTACCTCCACTCGTTCTCCAACACCCACTGGAAGGGAGCTACATCCCCTTGATCTTGTTTATTGGCTCCTACCATAAGGGAGCAACTACCCCCTCACTGAAGGCTACAACCCTCAACAGCTCATGGACCACATTTCATACTTTTCATATTGGATCCACCTGTCAACCAACCATCAAACAACCTTTAGGAAACCTTTCATCAAAATTTCAACTAGAACCACACCTTGCAATAAGCTCAAACAAATACCAATTGGAATGCCAAACTGAATCACTAAATTCCAAGAGTCATTGAATACTGAATAACTAAATCATAAAGAACCATCAAATACCAATTGAAGCAAACCAATCACTGAATATTAATATCAATATGCCAAGTCCTTGAATACCAAACCAATATCAATGTGCCAACCGCTGAATCATTGAATCATAAAACACTGAATACCAATAATATGCTAGTCAATGAATATCAAAGTTGATGTGCCAATCATCAAAATACCAATAGTTTACTGAATACAATTATTCCATTCACTAGTTCACCAAATGCCAAGTACCAAGTCTGATCCAATACTCTTAGAAGCAACAAGTTCATCAAAATTCCTTCAAATGGATATCAAATGCTAGGTCACACTTTAATCAACCATTAAAAAGATCAACAAGATATCATTGACAACAAGAAACAAGTACATTAATCAAATTCAGTTTCAAAAGGATCCTGCCACTGAATATAAGCCATGGAATACAATTCAACATGTACAATCAGTATCATACCAAACCCTAGCTGTCACAAT
Source organism: Pinus taeda (assembly GCA_000404065.3). Lineage (NCBI taxonomy): Eukaryota > Viridiplantae > Streptophyta > Pinopsida > Pinales > Pinaceae > Pinus > Pinus taeda. Next base: position 214,545 of record APFE031037508.1, on the reverse strand, counting down.
CTATCGTAATCCAACCCATAGCAACAAATACTTAAACGATCATTTTCTCATGTCAATTTCACTATCAATACAACTTTGTCAAATCTGATTCACAAGTTGTTAAATACCATGTCCACAACCTATCAAGTATCAAGTATGATTATCAGACCTTATATGTCAAGCTTATGCTGTAGGTACTATTTTTGAATGTACAACCAAGACTAATCAATATACCCATTCCAAGTCAAAACCAAGTCTCCAAACAGTCAAATGCCAAGTCATCAAAATTAAAATCTTGTCCAACATGAAGTAAATATCATTTAGATCACATCACCATAATTAAGAGATAAAGAAACATCATATAAAACATGTAGATCCAATACTTTTATCACTGTCAAACTCTCCAACTAATGAGAAAAATGTGCAAGGAAATTCAGTAAGAATGAAAGAAAGACAACAACAAAATATATCAAAATGTTAAGCATTTTCACCCTTATTAAGCATCAAAACCTTCCAACCCTTGTCAAAACAATTTAGAAACGAGAAAAGAAGCAACAAATATGTCATTGTGGCAAATCATCATTACATCAACCATAATTCACTATAATAATATATCTTTGATTTGTTAACTCACTGCCACAATAGGTTAGTTACTTATGACATTCACAACACAAGTCTTCAATAACTTTGTAAAGACATTCCGCACAGACTATTCTTCTTCTCTACAATCATATTAGATCTCTGCTTGCATAGTATTTAGTTACAAAATATCTGCATAATAAAACCAAGGAATTACACAAATTTCTTCAAGAGAAGAAGACAAACAACACATTATATCCCTTACACTTTTGTTTGCAAAAATATCCTGCATATATCTCTATATACATCATTAACAAAGACTTCTACTACTATAAAACGAGAGATCAAATTCAACTATTTTGACATCAAATTTCCAGGCAATACATTATAGTGTTTTTGAAATCACACAAAATGATTTTCTTTCCAATGTACCTACAACAACACATATATTCATTAGCTTATCAAATCATCTTCAGATCTCTGGGATTTGAGTCTCATTGTGCTCCCAATACTCCTTGATCAAAGAAGATACTTGAAAAATGCACATCCAATGCTTTGAATCAAACTTCCTTATATAGGAATTCAAGCTCCAAATACCTCAGGTAATCACCAGGGTAATCTCAATACCGTAGGCATAAATTAGTGATGGAATTTTGAACTTTCTAGAGAAATACCTTGGGAAAATACCATGGTTTGGCCTTTAGTTTTTCATTTTTTGCACCTACAGACAATAACTTACCTGTTTCCTCCAGGGAGTGTGTTCATTCCAGGGGTAACACTGGTCTAATGAAGCCAACCTAAGTTATAATTCTCCCCATACATTGGTAACTTGCATTACACTTGTTCCAACCCCAAAATCAGCTAAAAATCACTATCAAACTTTGCTCAAACTTGCTCCAACTTCTACCTTGCTTTTCCTAACACTTGGAGGAACTTTCAAAATTTTATAGGGCTTAAATAAAACCTCACAAACATTAGTAAATATTCTCCAATCATCCACCTATGTATCATTAGTTTTCTTCACCTTCAAGCAACTCCAATCCTTGTATAGCCTTTTGTAATTGATCTTGACGTTGGGCAAACTTGTACAACTTGTATGCAATCTTTAGGACACCTCTGTAGTGAATAGAACACATAAAATACCTTAATAATTATGAGAAAACATCTCCAACCATGACCTACATCAATTATTCAGGCTTATCAACAATGAAAAAATCATAATGACATGATGTGGCAATCATGACATAATGAGCAAGTTGACATCTAGGTTGACATCATCAAGTGTAGGTTGCCATCAAGGACAACACATGAACCATAATTCCAATAATTTAAACATTCAATTTTTTATCCTCATTATTTTTTACTAAAGGAGTGGATAATCTTTGAAACCCCAATGTTTGAGGGAGGTTGCTTGTCGAGAAATCCACAAAACTTGAACTTAAATGTTGAAATACCATTTGCAGGCATGACTGAGCCAACTAACTAACAATTTAATTTACAATATGTTATTGGAGGTAGTGATGCATACCTAATTGAGCCACTTATGATAGTTGATTTATGAGATATGGTTGTGGGAGAGCTATTGATTGGTAGACATTTTTGATATTGGATTGGAGGTGATTGGGGAAGCGATTCCCTTTGCCCTTACACATCGGAAATCTAGGTAAGTGGCCTTGGAAATGCACAACAAGACATTGGAAGAAATATAGGAAGACGCATTGGAAGATAATAGGCTCCCTAGTTGGTTGTTTTCCTCTCTCTCGCATGGGTTGATTTTAGCATTGGGTGTCTAGAGAAAAATGGTTTCGGTTCTCATTACAGATTGTTGAAGTATGGAAGTTTTTGGGCTTTGGTAGTGGAAGATAGAGTGATGTCTAATTTTTTATGCAAATCCCTGTGCAATAGTTAAAACTATGTGAACTTTGGTGAAATTCATGTGAACTTTGTGAGGCCATTGGACTATGTTTTCTAAGCCTATGTGGTTAATGGGAGGCTTTGTGGATGTCTCAAACACTATGGTGCTTGTTGTATAGATAATAAACCACATGGATAGGTAATTTTGGGTCATTGTGGTGGTTGCTATGTTTTTGATAAACCACCTAGATGGTGGACATCAGACCCCTGTGGTGCTTGCTAAGAAAAGATAACTGATAAAGCGCATGGATAGTGGATTCCAACTCCTAAGACTAAGAAATACCCCCATATGAACCTTGGGTGAATCCCTATGAATGAACCCTGAGGAAAGAGTGAGCCATTGTGGTGCTTACTGCTAGGAAACAACTAATAAACCAACTTGGTGCTTTCTATATATACAACTGATAAACTATATTGGTGCTTTTTGTAAGACGATAGTCGATAAACAACTTGGACAGTGGAATCCATACTTTGAGTGCTAAGCCAAGCCTTTGGTGTGAATTCCCTGAGCAAGCATTCTTAAAACATTGGTTCCAACTCGGGGGTGGTTATCTGCAAGAAAGTTGTGGTGTATCTATTCTATTTTTTTGGGTGGAGAGTGGAAGTACCTCATTCAGTCAATGCCAACCAGTTTGAGAGATACATATAAGTATATTAGATTTGTATGTTTTAATCATGAATCATGATGTTCAATGATTTACTTACAACTAGTATGAGTTTTGGTATGTCTATGAATGTTAATTAATGTCTAGACTATGATGTACAATGTTTTTTTCATGATTGATATGAGAAACTATGTGTTTATGCTCTCTTATTTGAAGTTAATGGCTTTGGTAATTATATTAGTTCAATTTGTTCATAGGATTGGAAATGTATGATAGATAGATGACAAATATTCTTGTGTAATATGAGAACCTGTGCATTCTTGCATGGTGAATTGGTGTTCATAATTCTATAAGCAAGTTTGATAAGACCATAAGGGAAGTGATGGTAGTTTGTTGAACATTCCACTGAACTGATGAAATGAACAATATCTCTGAAATAACAGGTTTTCTTTGTAAAATATGTTGAACAACATGTAGGGATTAATTTAATAATCCTTTTAATTAATACATTTATCAACACTTAATTGACATGTATTCCATGTTTTCAACCTATCATTTTGGTGGAAGGAATGCAATGAAACAAGGCACCTGGGGGAAATGGCACTAGGGAAATGATCCCAGGGAAAATGCAATATTAGGGCATACAATCTCAAGGAACTTGACACTAGGGAAGTGGCCCTAGGGAACATGGAACCAGGGAGGTGATCCTAGGGAATATGGTACCAAGGGAAGTAACCCCAGGGATTACTAGCCTAGGGGATGGTCATACTAAAAATGCAGTACTGAGGAATGAAAAGAGTGTTCTTGACCAAATATGATGAGTGTGCCACGTAAGGCTGTCGGTCCCTCTGAAGAGTTAAGAGGAGATGTATGGAGGTTGAAAATATCCGATTTGATATAGAATGTACTAGGTGGTCCCCACTAGGATACTAGTTGTTGGGCCATCAAGAATTGAAAGAGTTAAGGGAATATGCAATAGGTCCGATTCTGATGGGTTGATAGTAGCCTTTGTCCATCGACCATCATCCCTTGGTCAAACCATATTACACATTGATATACCTAGCAACCTGATCCACGATGTCATGGGTTCCCTATTGATCCCACATAGTGGTGGCATGGCACCACATGGTCTAGGCTGAACCATGTGGGTGCCACATAGATTTCTCTTAATGACATGGCCTCTTTTAATGGGCTAAATTTCTAAGGGGCATAACTTTCTACCTGACATTCGGTTGGAAGTAAAAGTTATATTGCTAGAAATATCTCGACAAGCTAAATGTGATGGTGGTTTTTTTTTTAGAATCTAAAGACCTTGAGGAAAAGAGGTCGTTGTAACCCCATCTTCATAACAAACCTCCAAGATTGGGTCAAATGAGTAACACTTCCACAATATGAGACAAAATTTAGGGGGTGGGAGGTGTTACAAGAACCCAATGGTAAACTATTTAAATTTTCCCATGTGAAAAGTCCATTAAGCTCTAATGGACATCTCTCCACCACTTCACTAACCTTTTTCTTGATTCCGGTGGTCAATTGGACTAGCCATTACTTATTATGCTTACACTTCTTAAGAGCATAAATTTCAACAATTTTAGGAGTAACATAATTGTGACTAAATATAGGATCAATTAAAATGGAAATAAATTACTTACCTATATTACCTTCAACCTCAACTATAGCTAATTACTGATGCATTTGGTATTCTTCGAGTCCAATATAAAGCCTAAGAATAATCCTTTCCACATCCTCAACATTTGTAGCCTCTTGAATGTTGTGAACATTGTTCACACTCCATTTTGATGTGAAAATTTTATGAGAAAATGGTATTCTCCACATCCCCAAAACTGAATAAGCTCCCTTGGCTTCTCTCCTATCAATTTAACTAGCTTATTCTCACCTTATGTTGGTTGCTTCTACTGAATTTTATAATGGGAAGCTTGAACCCTCTCTTTCTTTGATAATATTCTACAAGTTTTTATTTCCATATCTTATAGAATTGTGGCTTGTTTTACTTCATCAAACTCAATATTTATTTAGGTTTTAACCCTGTACGATTAATTACTGCAAACAAATTCTTAATAAAACACAAACGGTGAAATAGAAAACATATATTAACAGAGAGATTTTACCCTAGAAATCCAAACCAGGAAAACTAGAAACATTTTTTAGGATATGATCTTATTTACAATATTACAATACCACACACACACACACACACACACGCACACACATATACATATACATATACATATACATATACATATACATATATATGACCCATAGTATCCATAAACCACCATCCATTCACCATGGATTAGAATACAATCATAATTTCTAAACCAAAACCACAAAACCATGGGCAAAACCATCACACACCAAAAAACCCTAAAGGTGAAAACCATGTGCTGAAAACCACCAAAAGTAGCAAGGTTTGATGAGTTCCATTTTCAAACCCTTCCTTAGAAAATTTGTGTTAGTAATTTTTGATGATATACTAATCTACAACAAGTCTTGGAAATATCATGTTGGTATCAAAGCTCTGATACCAAATGTTATGTATCGATATAAAAAATAACACAGAAACATAAGAAAATATAGATCAATGACCAGATAATAAGCCACTTCGAGGGGGAAACCTCCCCTTACATCTCATAAATGAAAAATTCTTCGACGATTCAAATGAAAATACCTCCTTTGTATATATAGGAGTATAAAGGGTCAAAATATAAGTAGGGCCTACATAACAATAATAATGCAAGGGCTCAACAATAAAAATAGTGGGCTTTTATGGGGCACAACAATAACAATATGGGGGATACTCTAGTATTATAGGGATCTAACAAAAAATGGATGCAAAAAATGACCCAAAAAGCATTTTTGGGGGTTTTACCCCCAAACCCTTGAGTAGGGAGGGCTTTGTACCCCTTGTGACCCCCCTATTGTAGCCGATGCAATGTACAAGACATGGTAGTACTCACGCAAAGCACACAACACATACCCAACATTCTCCCACTTGTTGTTTTCTTTGCACACCAAGGGTCACAAGAGCACATGACCATTAATCCAAGGCAATAATGTCTACACCAAGAGAACTTCTTAGTGCTCACAAAATTTGTTAAAGAATCCACAACTTTCTTCAAAGTTTCCACCTTCACCAACAACACCTTCTTTTCTTGAGCCATATCTCTCACATAGTGATACTAAAGATCAATATTATTTTTCTTATAATGATACATTAGGTTTTTCGCTAGGAATATTGCACTCTGATTGTCATAATCTATCCCCACAACTCACTGCACCAACCCAATACTTGGACACAATATGTACAACCACACCACTTCTTTACTTGCATGAGTGGTTGTCATGTATTCAAATTCGGTAGTTGAGAGTGCCACTACAAACTATCTCTTTTTCATTCAATTGATTGCTCCTGTAAATAGGTTAAACACATATAAACTTGTATATATTATATGATCCATATCTCGAGTGTAGTTTTCATCAACAAATCCATGTATGTCCAACACTTTGTCTAATCCTCGTCTTCCTTGGTAGCACAATCCACAAATAGTAGTGCCACACAAATACCTGAAAACACTCTTTATTATTGTTTGATTCTCCCTCCTTGGTTTTGAAATATGCTTGCTCAACACTCCCACTACATGTGCAATGTTCAATCTAGTACAAACCATTGCATACATCAAACTTCCAACCACATTGGCATATGGAACACATGACATGTCATCTTCCCCTTCATTTGACTTGGGACATTGTTACACGGATAACTTTACATATATACAAATAAAGATCTTTACCGGTTTACATTCTTGCATATTAAACCTCTACAAAATTGTCTTAACATATTTCCACTTATTTAACAAGAGTTTCTTGTTTTTCAGATTAATCACATTCCTAGGATTTGGTTGACGTTTCGAACCAACTAATGTGGTTCATCCTTAGGACAAGGTGAAAAAATCATACAATCTTCATAAATAAATAGTAAGGATGCATCATTGCCTAGTGTCAACTGATGAAAACTAGCCATTGAGAATAGCTATTTTTTATCGGCTGACCCTGGGCAATGATGCATCCTTACTATTTATTCATGAAGATTGTATGATTTTTTCACCTTGTCCTGGGGATGAACCACATTTGTTGGTTCGAAATGTCGACCAAATCCTAAGAATGTGATTAATCCAAAAGACATTTATCTACATTATGGATCACAAAAGTCTCAGATCTAACAATTTCTTTTTTCTCTGATCTCGTTTAATTTTCATTCCCAAAGTGAAATTGTAGCACTAAGATCTTTCATGTCAAATTTAGAGGACAACTGATTTTTTACTTCTTGGATGATTTCCCTATCATTTCCAATCAACATGTCATCCACATACAACATCAAATAAATAATATGATCACCAACTAATTTTAAATACACCAGTGATTCAATTTGTTCCTTGTGAAGCCAAGTCCCAATATGTAAGTATCAATTTTTTTTATACCACATCTTTGGTGATTTATTTATTGCACACAAGGAAATTTTAGCATACATACTAGTTCTTTCTTTTCTTTAACAAAAAAAACCTTCTATTTGTTATCCCCATGTAGGAACATTGTCTTCACATCTATATGTTCTACTTCAAAAATCAAAGGAAGCAACAAAAGGTAAAGTAAATCTAATAGAAGTTAACTTGGAAACAAGATAAAGTATCACCAAAGTCACTTTCCGCTATCTAGGAATAAATTTTTACTAATGATCAAGATTTGTATTTCTCCACTCTACCTTATGTATTCAAGTTCTTCTTAAATACCCATTTGCTGCCAATGGGATTTATTCCAGTGGAAAAATCCATTAGATAAAAATCCCATTCTTGTCCAAGGATGTCATTTTTTCAACCATGGCCTTTTTGCAGAGTTATGTATCCTCTAAATCCATTGCCTCCCTAACAATTCTCGTATCATTATCCATAATGAACAAAGTAAAATTTGAACAAAATTAGGCGGAGTATATATTTCTAGTGGCCTTATTTCTTGAAATGATCTCCTTAATACTATAATATGTGGTTTTTCTTCTTCTAATTCTTATTCTTTTGTAGAGTTTGATTCATTATCCTTGAATTCAAACTCTATCATTCATGGTTGTTTATCCCTTGGTAGGAATTGCTATTTGAGAACATCTTTTATTTCTCTAAATACCACATCTCTACTATACAAACCTTCTTAGTTTCTAGGTTCCAAAGCTTGTAATCTTTCAAACCATATTCATATCCAATAAAGATACATCTTTCATCTTTCTAGTCTAGCTTACACCTATTCTCCTGCAAAACATGTACATAAGCATCACAACCAAATACGCTGATATGTTTAAGAGAGGGTTGCTTACTAGTCCATACCCCATGTGGAGTATTTCCATCTAACATTTATGAGGGTGATCTATTACCAGATAAGATGCAATGTCCACTGCCTCTACCCAAAATTCATATTCTCACCCAACACCATTGAGCATGTCTGTTGCTTTCTCTATCATTGTCATGTTCATCCTTTCTACAACTCCATTCTACTAAGGTGTGTATGGAGCAGTGTTATTTCTATACTACACTTCTTATAGATTTTTTTGAATTCATTCCCGCAAAATTATCCATTATTATATGTTATGTGCAAGTTAATTTTATTCTTTGTTTTTTTTTTCCACAAGAGCCTTAAAATTTTCAATTTTGTCAAAGAATTTAGATTTCTTACAAAGGAAATATATCCATGTAGTCATAAAGAAGTCATTTATAAATGATATATAGTACATAGATTTACCTAGTGATGGAATCAACAAAGGTCCAAACATATCATTGTTCACCAACTGTGATATTTTCCTCCAACTTCATAGCACCAAAGTAGAATATTACCTGATTATGCTTCCAATATAAAAAATGTTAATAGAAATCAAAATCTAGATAGAAATTAGACATACCTTCTACCATACCATTATGATGTAGTACTTGAAGGCCCTTCTCTCCATTATGACCTAATATTTGATGCCATGGCATAGGATTTTCTCTGGAGGTTGTAGGAGTTTTTCCTTCTTCTCCTCCACTCATAGGAACAACAAAACGGTTGCAACCATCACTAACAATTCTTCCTAACAGCTTATACAAAGTTATAATCCAAGCTCCCCTCCATGATACCATTTCTCCTTGAACCATCCAACATATGATTTTCAAACATTATTTTTACACTTACATCACCCATCTTGCTTACATAATCAAATCTTTTCCCAATTCTGGGATGTGTCGAACAACAAGGAGTGTTCTAATCCTTCCACACATGAGATTCAACTTAAATATTATTCATCTTATGATTATGGCTATCAAGGCATCTCCTAAAAAACCATCACCACCATCAAATATTTCATACTCATGGAACCAATCCTTGTAAAGAGTCATATGAAAGGATGTGCTTGAGTCGGCCAACCATGCCTCACGATCTACATGTGTACTTGAAGAATCCAAATAAACACCCCCTAATTTATTTGAGAAGGTTTTTGTTTCTATATAAGGAGCATCATTAGGTCCCTTCCTTTTCTCAACAATTTTGGATTTACATTCTTTCTTGTAATGCCCTTCTTTTCTGCATCTCCAACATGTTTTTGCAATTTTTTTGTGGAGATTTAGGTCTCCCTCTATATTTAGATATCCCACTTGAGGACTTATCTCTATTTCTATTTTGGGAGTGTCCTCTTAAATACAAGGCTTTGATGTCCTAAGTTTCCATATTTTTTTTTGTCTCAACTCCTATGATAACAAGGATGAAACTATGTCATCGAAACTTAAAGTAGTTTCATCGCTACCTATGGCAATAAACAAACTATGCTACAAATATGGTAAAGGAAAAACCAAACTAATATAATTTTCTTCATTTGAAATTTTATTTTTAACATATAATATCTGACTTACCACAATATTGAAGTCGTTTATATGATTTATCATCGAGTGTCCATCCTTCATCCTCAGGTTATACAACTTTTTCTACGGTAAAAAAGTGTTCACTAAGGACTTAGACTTATATAAGGTCCCTAACTTGTTCCATAATTCCTTCATTATAGATTTTCCTGAAACATTCAATAATATTAAATCTGAGAGACATAATCATATTGTGCTCTTTACCTTTTGATCCAACTTGTTGTAGTCTTTTTTCGACATCCCTGCAGGTGCAATACTCATATACACAACAATTCATTTACCTTTGTCCATCAACAAATATTTCATTTTGAGCTTCCATAGCTCAAAAATTTTCCCATTGAATTTCTCAATCTTTATCTTTAAACTACTTGCCATTTCCTTTCATAGCAAGAATTGAATTTGCAGATCTTCCACTGTATCAGGGTATACCACAAGTTTGAGAAAAAGCCCTTAATGATAAAAGCATCTCCTCGAGGCTAAAATTTTTGTTATACCAAATGCAGTTTTAACCCTATATAATTAATTATTGCAAATACATTCTTAATAAAATAGAAAGATGCAATGACAAACACACATTAACACAAAAATTTTGCACTGGAAACTCAAACCTGGAATGCCAAATGCGTCATGCAAATAATATAACACATACCCAACACTTTATTTGTGAGACTGAGTTAATTCACTTAGAAAATAGTGGATCTTCACCTTTACATCTCTAAAGTACTTAAGATACCTCACCAACTATGAGAGTTTATTTACATATTCATCCAACTTCATTTTCCCTAAATTAAACTCATGGAACTCTTTGATTTTATTATCATGGATCTATTATAAATATATCTTTGCTCAAAGTAGTTATTGAACTACTTCAAAACAATCGAGTCTCTCATTAATTTTACTAACTTGTGTGAGATTCTCCCACTCCAACATTCATGTTCCCAGAGTAATCATGAACTTGGAAATACTTCCTCATTGAAAGAAGCAAAGCCTTTACTTCTTATCCATACTTTACTTCACCATCAAATGTAGGGTGTTTTCCTTATGAAATTTTCCATGAGAGTTATCTCTAAAAAGCTTCTTCTTCTTCCACCTACAAGAATAATATCTTGAATTGTTGAATGACTCCTCAGAGGTAGATGCCTCTAAAAATGAGAATTTTGATGATGTATATATCCCATGTTTGGAGGTTCCTCTTGTCCTATGGGACCTCTTGTGAGTATGACTCCTAGAGTTATTCTTGCTCATACTAGCATTGTTTGGAACCTATCCATTATGCATTTTCCTTTTTATGTCTTTCAAACTTTGGAGCATGGTTCCATTCAACTAGTTCTATTCCTCTTGATTTGTAATTAGCCTTCCATTTTTTCCTCTGCAACTCTGTACCTCCACTATCATAGTCTCTATAATATCAAGAAGGTTCAGTTTATTCATACATCCTTTAGACTGTGTGTTTGCATTTCTAACTTGTAGATTTTCACCCATTGCATCTATTTCAAATTCATAAGGGTAGTGTACATCATCCATGATGATAGTTTTCTTATCCCAACTAAGACAAAGGCTTGATAATTCAAATTTATTGATTTATAGCCTATAGTTGTCTTTGGTACAATATTATATGTAAAAAAGTTTTCAATAAATCACACCTGTTAGATATGTATTTCTCAAAACTATCAAGAACTTGTCTTTTTTCGTGCATTCTAGAAACTACCAGCATTCCCAATTTTTGTCGCATCAAGGATATATGCTTTTTCTTCTCAATTTTTGGAGGATGTAGAAGTATTTCTGCAAAATAAAAACCTTCCAGCCTATTCTCTTATGGATTAGCTTTCCAATGTCTACATTTATGGTCAATTATGAGGTAGAAGTTACCATTTCCACCCACTTTGCACCTTTTTACTAGTGTAATACATGTTGGAGAATGCCTTTCCCCACCTATAGAGGAAAAACAAGAAATATTTGGATAACTATTTATTTGGAGAATAGGAAACATTTATGATTGTGAATATGTAACACGCTTCAGTTTTGTGATCTTGTGCTCTAGTCACATTCTCTATCAATTTGGAATGGTTAGCTTTGTATGTTTCACACTTTTTTTAGACTTGGAAATCTTTGTAAAAAAGTTATCTTTAAAATAGTGAAGATCCACAAAATTTTCACTGAAATAAAGTTGTATGGATTGTTGCGATTACCAAATGTGAATTTCCAAAAAAAAATTCTACAATTGCCATTATGGGTTGCGTTTCCTACATTTACAATTTCAAAAATTGCCGAAAGGTACCCCAAAGTAGTAGATTTTGACCTATTTTTCCATGTCTACATTAAAAGCCTTTGAATTTTCCCTGACTCTCAATTAGTTTTTCTCATGACTACTCATGTTTCATATTGTTAAAAATTTGTTGCTAACAAAGCTATTAACAGTGACCACTCCTACTCTCTAAAAACCAATATTTCACAAATTTTGAACTTTTAGAGTTAAATTATGATTTGAATCTCACTAATTTTTTTTAGCCCTTGCCACTATAGGCGTGCTCATAAAATTTCACCTTCATCATAGTTTGTGTGCTAAAATTGTGGCTAGAACAAGCCTTTTTCTCCAAAGTTTTTTAATATACAATTTTTTTCTTTCATTTCAATGTCATATTTTCTAATGTGGCATGGTTGTGTGACAGTGGTTCCTATGTGTCATCTTCAAATAAAGACTATGTCAACGTGGATTCCTTCCACATCACATCCTTTCATGTTGTCATGGCGCTACATAACATCCTTTCATGTCATCATGGCCCTTGGTGATTCTTTGTAGGAAAATTTGTGGATGTTGCATTGTACTCTTTTACACTAAAGAAAGGGACTAAATCAAGCTAATATCAACATCTAATTTGGTAGGTTGAGTTAATTTGAGTCATTCATGACTTTTTCCTTATAAGGCCCTCCCCTTTTTAAATAATTTTGTGAGTTGATCTCCATCATATATTTTTTTCATTGATATAATCCTAACTGTTTGCAGTACTTTCTTCTCTCTCCTCCATGCCTTTCCCCTGGGTATTATGATGAAATCTAGGTTGTAAATCTCATTTCTCAATGCAATCCTCATCATTCATGACACCTTCTTCTCTGTCCTCCATACCTTTTCCAAAAATTCCCTAATGAGATCTAGACCATATTAACCAACCATCAATTCAAGTCTCTATTAGTTAATGGAACTAAGAATTTTAAAAAATTCACAAATTTCACATTCTTCCATGAAGTTGAACTCTATGACTTTCTGATTTAAAATAATGAAACTTCCATAGCCTACATAAATGTTCTGATAGTGGGTGTTTTATAAACTTCACAAATCAGACATTCTTCCATGGAGTTAAACTCTACAACTTCACGATTCACATCAATGACACTTCCATCTCATGCATAAATGCCTTCGTAGTGACATTGTTTGAGAATTGAAGCCTTTAATCTAATGAATAAAGGCATAAAACCTTTTCCTTTTGTCTCCAACAATTCCCCTTGCATCATTTTGTTAAACACTTGACATGAAACTTGCAAAGTCTTCCTCTAGATTTTGTTTTTGGCCCCTTTAGCTCTAGTGAAATAGCTTGATGTTTTGATACCACATTGTAACATCCCAATATAGCAATCCAAACCTTGGGATAGGTAGCTAAGATGACAATATTCCTATTTTTTGCCCACAAAGGAAAAATATTCATGATATCAACTAATTAAGTTCCTAAGAAGGGCCATAATTTAATCAAATGCATGTGCAGGTGTGAAGGATTAAAATGTAGAGGAAATAATAAAATAATCACACATAACATGCATAATATAATGATTTTCATAAAAGAAAATAAATATAAATTTTGCATATTCATATATAATGATATGGAACATATCTTTTAACTTAAAATGTCAAAGAAACTAGTCGCGTGAGAGAAATTTTCCACCCAACCATATGTATCTTTTGTAGATACCACTCCCGAGTTAGGTTATGAGGCCACTAGGGCAAATGGAAACAACTACAAGCTTCTCTTTCACACAACCCAACCCATTTACCCTCATGCTTATCCAATTAGCTCCATAAAGCATTACAGACATCTCTTTTAACCATAAACAACCAAGGAAATTTATTCCATTACTCCACATAATAAAAGGAAATCCTACCCTTTCTATACTTAATAGTCCCTCAAAGTACCCTTTCCTTACAATGCTCTTTACTGCATGAAAAAATAGCCCAATTTGTTGTATGTTTTCATATAATTAATTGCCAAAAAAATTATCGGATGAACAAAAGGGAAAAGTTTCCTCACTTTCCCAACCTCTATGTTCATTTAGATCCATCACTCTTTCATTTCAAGTCTAGAGTTTCTTATAAAATGGTGTTGATTATAGTCAATTTCCATCTTTCTCATGGATAACAAAGAATACGACATGAACAACATGAAACTCTCCATGTCAGAGAGTGTTGGAATGAAGTCACTAGCTTTCCAAGTAAAAGGTTAGTGAAAAAGATGTTTGAAACTACTTTTCACTTTAGGATTGTGGTACTCTTATAACTCCCATAATTATGGTACTCAACCCCATGTTAAAAAACTACCTGAGAATATTTTTCCACCAACCTCTCACATGCATTCAATGATTTGTTTTAAAAAGCTAGAGAAGGTGGATGGCATCATTTAAATCACATGGTGAAAATCGATGAGTTATAAGATGAAACTAGGAAATAGAGGATTTAATTTCCCATAGGCTCACTTCCCCCTTCAGCCCCCTATAGTGGAACTGTAGCCCCTCTTATTGTTATGAAACCAGCTCAAGAAAAGATAGAAAAGATAGATCAACGCCTTAGATTTCAGCCTCTTCAAGGGGGAAACTTCCTTTACATTACATAAATGAACCATTCTTGGATGATTCAAATGACAAAACCTCCTTTCTATATATAGGAGTCTAAGGAGTCACAATATAACCCAGCGGACCTAATAATAATAATATAAGCCACAAAAATAACAATAGAGGGATTCTATGGGGCACAGTAATAACAATATGGGGGCAATAGGGGCACAACAATATTAATAAGGGGTACAACTACCATAGTAATGGGGTAATCACTAGTATTATAAGGACCCAACATGCCCTCTCCTTCGAAAAAAATGTTGTCCTCAACGCTTGAGTAGTTCTGGATACTTTTGTATAAAATTCTCATCCTCCCATGTGG
>APFE031037508.1:152213-182655 GCA_000404065.3 Pinus taeda | reverse complement strand
GTGGCTCTCGTTATTATGTTACTTTTATTGATGATGCAACTAGAAAAACTTGGATTTATTGTATTAAGAATAAATCTAATGTATTTGATACTTTCAAGAAATGGAAATCTTTGGTTGAGATTGAGACAGAAAAGAAATTGAAGTGTCTTAGATCAGATAATGGAGGTGAATATTGCAGCAAAAAGTTTGATAGGTACTATTCAGAGCATGGAATTCGCAAAGAGAAGATAGTTCCAAGAACACCACAAGAAAATGGTGTGTCAAAAAGGATGAACATAACAATCATGGAGCGTGCAAGGTGCATGAGATTGCATGCAGGATTGCTTTTACAGTTTTGGGCAGATGCTGTAGATACTGTTGTTTATCTAATAAACAGAGGGCCTTCAATTTCCTTGGATGGTTGTGTTCCAGAGGAAGCATGGACAGGTAAAAAGGTAAACTACTATATTTTAAAGCCTTTTGGTTGTGAGGCCTTTGTCCATATTGATAAAGAAAATAGAACAAATCTTGAAGCAAAGTCAAAAGAAATGTACCTTTATTGGATATGGTGTTAATGATTTTGGTTATCGCCTATATGATTATGAAAATCACAAAATCATTAGAATCAGAGATTTAATATTCAATGAAAAGGTCTTGTATAAGAATCAGTTGCAGGAAAAGAAACGGGAAGAAGAAAACAAGGAATACACAGTTCTTGATGAAATCACTGAAAAATTAAAGGTGCCTGAAAATAACAATAATCAACAACCACAACAACAACAACCACCAAAACAGCAACAGGCACCCCAAACACCTGAAAGTGGTGTTAGAAGATCTACCAGGATAAGTAGACTCCCTGAACGATACTCTCCTTCATTATATTATTTATTGTTGACTGATTCCGGTGAACCCGAATGTTGTGAAGAAGCAATGTAGGTTGAAAGTAGGAAGAAGTGGGAGGTAGCCATGGAAGAAGAGATGGACTCCTTAATGCATAACCAGACTTGGGATTTAGTCAGGTTGCCTGCAGGAAAAACTACATTGAAGAATAAATGGTTTTGCAGGTTGAAGGAAGAAGATGGAGGAAAACAGAGGTACAATGCTAGACTGTGGTGAAGGGGTTTGCATAGAAGAAAGGTATTGATTTTGATGAAACATTTTCTCTTGTTGTTAAAATCACTTCAATCAGAACTATTTTAAGTCTAGTAGCAGTTGAAGATTTGCATCTTGAGTAGTTAGATGTAAAGACAACCTTTCTCCATGGGGATTTGGAGGAAGAGATATATATGCAGCAGCCACAAGGATATGAAGTGAAAGGGAAGGAGAAATTTGTGTGCAGGTTGAAGAAAAGCTTGTATGGCTTAAAACAGGCTCCAAGGCAGTGGTATCTAAAATTTGACAAGTTTATGTCTGAAAAAGGTTATACTAAATGTCACTCTGATCATTGTGTTTATCTGAAAAAGCAAAATGATGGCAACTATATTATATTGTTATTGTATGTAGATGACATGCTTGTTGCAGGATCTAACATGCAGGAAATAAATGTGCTCAAAAGAAAATTGGCAAATTCATTGCAATGAAGGATTTGGGAGCTGCAAAACAAATCCTTGGTATGAGAATAACTAGAGACAAGAAAAATCGTCAATTAACATTGTCTCAGAATGAGTACATACAAAAGGTGTTGAAAAGATTTAACATGCACAATGCAAAACCAGTTAATACACCTTTTGCTAGCCATTTCAAACTTCGTAAGGAAATGTGCCCAAAGACCCAAGAAGACATGGATTATATTCTAAAGTTCCATATGCATCAGCAGTTGGAAGCTTAATGTATGCAATGGTCTGCACAAGGCCTGATATTGCACATGCAGTGGGAGTTGTAAGCAGGTACATGAACAATCCAGGAAAGGGACATTGGATGGCAGTGAAATGGATTCTCAGATATTTGAAAGGTACCACAAATCAAGCGGGGTGGGTTTTGGTGGTTCAACATTTTCTCTCAGGGGATATGTTGATGCAGGAATATGGCAGTGACAGGGATACAGGAGAGCACTACAGGATATGTATTCACTGTTGGTGGAACAGCTGTCAGTTGGGTTTCAAAAAATCCAAAGTGTTGTTGCACTTTCAACAACAGAAGCAGAGTATGTTGTTGCTACAGAGGCTAGTAAAGAAATGATCTGGTTACAAAGGTTTCTGGGTGAATTAGGTAAGGAGCATGATAAGGGCACGTTATATAGTGATAGCCAAAGTGCCATTCACCTTGCAAAGAACTTAGCATTTCATTCCAGGACTAAACACATACAGCTCAAATACCATTTCATACAATCAGTGTTGGAAGATGGACAGTTGAAGCTGGAAAAGATACACACTAGCCAGAATCCTGCATATATGCTAACAAAAGTTGTAACCAGGGAGAAAATAAGAACATGCTCAGTTTCAATTGGTCTTCAAGGATGACGATGAAGATGAGAAAAAATCACGTCCAAGAGAGGAGTCATTGTCCAGCAAATGAAGTAGCGATGGAGTTGCTACAATCATTCTCCAAGTGGAAGATTGTTGTGTGTGGAGCATGATTGTTTAGAGGTCTTTGTTTCAGCCGGATGTATACCCCATGAATTTTTGTACACCCCTCCACGCGGGGGGGTGTGGGTGGGACTTGTCCCCCCCGCGGGGGTCTAGGGGGGCCGATCCCCCCCGGCTGGGGGGTCCGGGGGCCAGCGGTCCCTCGGCGGGGGCTCGGGGGTAGCGCCCCCGAAGCTAAAAATAGATGTAAATTTGCCTTGTAAAAGTATAGTAATTTCTAGTCAATCTGAGCCGTTCATTAGGCGGATGATCTGACGGTAGAACTTATGTTTAGTTTAGGGTTTTTGGCCCTAGAAGGCAACCCCTCTCTTTGTATGAGGGTATTGTATTTGAGGTTGTGATAGATGTGTATTCTGTGTGAGCGAGAAACAGAGAGGTGAGACTGTGAGAGAAAACAAAGGATATTACAGCGGATTCGCTGTAGGTTGTGTTTCTTCATTTTTGCTGGATAATAGAAAGGAAGGACTGGCTGTTCGAGGTGGACGTAGCCCAAATTGGGTGAACCACGTATATTTGTGTCTCTCTTGTTTTGTGCATTTTCTGTGTTTATATTTCTGCAATATTTTGTGTGTTCCATTGCTCCATAATATTTAATTTTCTAACATAATGGATGGTTTGTGACCTCTGAAGAATTACCAAAAGAAGAAGACGCAATGACAAAGAAATTCATGACATCGAAGGAAGGAGTTCTTCAAGCAGTTGATTGTCCCATCATCCCCACCTGAGGAGCTGCTGTAGGTCCCTATTAAGAGGGAGCCTCGAAAGTTTCTTACTTGGAAGAAACTTGAAAATTCCTAAGCCAAGAGGGAGCTTAGGTACATTCCTTGTAGGAATGAGTAAATTCCTTTGTTGGAATAGATATGTCCTCCCTAATTGAGAGGGAGAGATAGACACATCATTCTAGTCTTCACTTAGGAAGACTAAATTAGAGAATTGGGTAATCATTTGGCATCTAATAATCTTTGAGGATGAGTTAGGTCATCCAAGATAAGAGTAGTCATGAAGGAACAATATTATTTGAGGATTGGGAATCCAAGATAAGAATAGTCCTTATGGAACACACCTTGAGAACCTAGGTGGGGTATGATCCAAGAGAGATAATGATGAGAGTGTATATAAATCATTGGTCTCACCAGAATTGAGCTTAGATCTTGTGGAGAGATAGAGATGTTAGTCAAGGCCTTGATATGTAACAATTCTAGTTGATATGATGCTAAACAAATGGGTTATCAATCTGATTATTCTTATGAGAAATTCTTTAGTTTGAGAATGACCAAGAACCATTATGAATACCTCCCTAGTTAAAAGGGCGTGTTAAAAAGTGTAACTAGTTTTGGTCTTCATAATGACATGTAATTGTGATTTTATGTAAAAATATGTAAATAAAAATAAAATATTGTAATGCTTGCACCATGGGTTTCATGAGAAAGAGTTTTATTTTTGAGTCAAAGTTCCCATTGAGAGCCTTTAGAAATTTTGTCATCTAGTCATAAAATAATAAAAGAGTCATTTTCATGTAACGAAGACATGTTATAAATTGTATAAATTCACACTTGTCTATGAAAAGTATTCCTCCAAGACCTTGTCACTTATCCTCTTCAAGTCGGCCTACAACAAATGGAGAACTTGCTAGAAGATGTCAGCCTTCCTCCTAATGATCATTTTGGCCTAAGGGACATTAGAGAGTGTGTATAAATAACCACACTCGACCTCACTTAGGGACAAGAAATTTGGTGAAGAGAAGTGCGAAGAAGAGACTACAAAAGAAGTGTGAAGAAGATCCTACAAAAGAAGTGTGAGGATGAGCCTACAAAAGAAGTGCGAAGAAGAGCCTACCGGCAGAAGTGAAAATAAGGGATAGCGAGGATTATTTTTCGGTTCTTATCTTATGTCATATACTCTCCCACATATGAATGAGGAAGGACCGAAGGCATCAAGAGAAGATCAAAGTAGAGCTTGTTACTGGGACCTTGTTTGGGCATACATCTCGCAATAATGAAGTTGAGGAGGAACTCTATCCTAGGGTTTCTGATTTAGAGATAAACCTAGGAGACCAAGTTTTCTCTGGGTAAGTTGAGAAGAGCAATAGAGACTGAGATTCTCTAGAGGGATTCGAGAAGAGTAGTGTGGTAGGATAGAGTCCGAGATTCTCTAAAGGAAGCCGAGATGATTAGTTCAAGAGTAGAAGGAAGCCAAGAAAGGGAAGAGGCAGAACATCAAGGAGTAGTAACAAGGGTCTTGGAGGATTCTAGAGTCAAGTGTCTTTGTCTTGGTATTCTTCAATTGAAGATGAATAAGAAGAATTTATGATTGGGTTTTCCTCTCAAAGAGTGAGAGGTTTTGGCCCTGGCTAACAAGCCTACATACTGTGTCTCTCGTCTTCTAATGTTTATTTGGTAATTGTCTTGATGAAATAACACATTGATAATATAATGAAGAGAATATCATAATAGTAGAAGTAAAAGCATATCACAAGCAATTATAAAAAGGAAAAATCTCCTAATAATCATTTCCCTATATTTCTCAACAGGGTGGTGATTAGCGATGTAAAATTGTTGGAAAGGGTGAGGTATGGATAAAATTATAGAATTGAAACCAATGGTTCTTGAATGAGGTAAGGAACATTCCTAATTTAAGAATAAATCTAATTTCAACAGGTAGTTGGGAAGTGAAGGTTAAATAGTCGCATTTATAGGAAATCCATGGAAGGGCACTAGAGGATCTATGATAATAGCAAAGGAAGAGAAGGCACACATTGTATTTATGCATTGGTAATGTTGACCTTTCTATTTCTTTAGCTTCTATATGAGTGGATACAACATTGTGGCATCATATGCTCAAGCACATCAATGAAAAGGGGACAAAAATTAGTTACCCAAGGAAACTATTATTATATTTGAAGAAGGTTGAATTGGAATTCTGTAAGCATTTTTTTTATGGAAAGTAAAAAAGAGTTATATTTCTTAGAGGTGGGAAGGAAAAGAAGAGTGAAAATATAGAGCTTGTGCTTATGCATATACACTGATAGGGACAAAATCAAGTGTCATCTCTTAGTGGTTGTTATTATTATGTTTCTTTTCTTGATGATGCAACTATGAAAGCTTATATTTATTTCATTAGAAACAAATATGATGTCTTTCATACTTTTAAGAAATGGAAAGCCTTGTTTGAAAATGAGATAGGAAACAAGTTGAAGTGTTCCAAATCAGATAATGGAGGTGAATATTACAACAAGGAGTTTGATAATTTCCGTTCATACCATGGGATTTTTAGAGAGAAGATAGTTCCAAGAAGACCACAAGAAAATGGTGTGTTAGAAATGATAAATAGGACAACCATGGAGCATGCAAGGAGTATGAGATTGCATGCAGGATGACCCTAAAAACTTTCCGTAGATGTTGGCGATATTGTTGTTTACTTAATAAATAAAGGGCCTTCAAGTTCCTTGGATGATGTCATTCTAAAGGAGGCATGGACAAGTAAAAAGGTAAACTACTCATTTATGAAGACCTTTGGTTGTTAAACATTTGTCCACATTAATAGGGAAAATAGAACAAAGTTTCGGACAAAATCTAAGATTTTATTAGATATGGAGTTAATATACTTTTATTGGATATGGATTTAATGATTTTGGATATCACTTATGGGATTAAGAAAAAAAAAATCATTAGGAGTATATATGTGTAATTCAATGAGAAGGTCATGTACAAATATTAATTGCAGAAAAAAGAAATAGAAAAATGAAAACAAAAAATACATAGTACTTTATGAAATTACAGGAAACCAAATTCCAAAGGTGTTGAAAATCAAAATGTTTAACAACAACAACAATAAGTACCTCAAACTTCTACAAGTGTTGTTAGAATATCAAGTAGGTTGAGTAGACCCACTAACCAATATTCTCCTTCATTGTCTTATGTATTGTTGATTTATTCTAGTGAACTAGAGAGATATGAAGAAGCAATGCAAGTAGAAACCAGAAAGAAATGGGACCAATACATGAAATAAGAGATGGAATATTTTAAACATAACCATACATAGGACTTGATCCCATTTCCTGTAGATAAAAGAGCATTATGAAATAAATGGGTTTATAGGTTGAAGGAAGACGATGGAGGCAAAGAAAGGTATAAGGCTAGACTTGTTGTACAAGGGTTTGCATAGAAGAAAGGTATAAATTTTGATGAAATATTTTCTCTCATTTTGAAAATAACTTCAGTTAGAACTATTTTAAGTTTAGTGGAAACATAAAATTTTCACCTTAAGCAGTTAGATGTAAAGACAATTTTTCTCCATAGGAACTTGGAGGAAGTTATTTATATGCAACAACCACACAAATATGAGGGCAAAGGGAAGGAAAACTTAGTATGCAGACAGGAGAAGAGCTTGTATGGTTTAAAGAAATCACCAAGGTAATGGTATTTGAAGTTTTACAAGTTTATGACATACCAAGGTTATAATAGATGTTAGTGTGACCACTGTGTTTATTTAAGGAGACTAGATGATGAGAACTATATTATCTTGTTATTGTATGTAGAATACTTGTTGTAGGGACTAACATGCAAGATATAAATATTCTCAAAATAAAATTAGCTAATACATTTGTTATGAAGGATTTGGGTGCTGCAAAGCAAATCCTTGGTATGAGAATGGTAAGATATAAGTAAAATCATAAATTAACATTGTCTCATAATGGGTACATTAAAAATGTGTTGGAACGATTTAAAATCGAAGTTTCAAATCCAATTAGTACACCTTTGGATATCCATTTCAATTTAGCTAATGAGATGTGTCCCAATACATAGGAGGAAATAAACTACATGTTTAAGGTTCCATATTCATCAAAAGTTGGTAGTTTAATGTATGTGATGGTGTGCATAAGGCTAGCTATTGCACATGCAGTGGGAGTTGTGGGCAGGTATATGAACAATCTAGGTAAAGAGCATTAGAAGGCCACACAATGGATTCTCATGTATTTGAGGGCTACTACTACTCAAGAATTATGCTTTGAAGGTTCAAACGAGATATGTCATATTACATATGGTAGGTGATATAGATAGTAGGAGAAGAAAAATAGGGTATGTTTTCACTGAAGGTGGAACAACAATAAGTTGGATTTAAAAATTTCAAAAGGTTTTTGCATTTTGAACAACAAAAATAGAGTTTTTGTTGCTATAGAGGCTAGTAAAGAGATGATTTGGTTACAAAGGTCCATAGAGAAATTGGAAAGGAAGTAGGAGAATAACAAGTTGTATGATGATAGCGAGAGTTTTATTCATCTTGTAAAGAATTCAAATTTTCATTCTAAGACTAAGCATATACAACTCAGGTACCATTTCATACTAACAATTTTGGAAGAGGGACAATTGAAGCTGGAAAGATGCATACTAACCATAATATTGAAAACTTTTAATGAAGGTAGTAACTAATGAAAAACTGAGTTTATACTTAGTTTTAGTTTGTCTTCAAACATAATGATCAATATTATAAACCATCTAAGTGTAAAGTTGAAGCATAGTCCAACAAGTGTTGTAGCAATGGAGTTGTTGTAATTAGTCTTCAAGTGGGAGATTGTTGGTTATGGAGCCTAATTATAATCTGGATTTACAGTTCCTATTTTTTGGCTGTGTTTGGAACACATTTCCTAACAAGGGGTGTAGGGGGGCTTTCCCCCTATTAGTGTCACTAGGGGGTCTATCTGAGTTAAAATAGTTCTTTCAATCCCCTCCCCCCCCCCAACAAGGGTTTGGGGACAACACCCTTGAAGAGAAATGTTTGGAAAAAACTACCTTGTAAAATGCTATAAATTCAAAGTCAATGTAGACCATTCATCATTATGTCATAGATATGACAATAGAGGCTATGTTAGGTTTTCTTTTCCCTAGAAGGAAACCCTCTTTTAACGAGGGAATTATATTGCGGTTGTGTATTATTGAGATCTCATTTTAATTAAGAGAGAGGAAACTTTGAGAAAGAGAAGAGGAGGTTATAGTGGATGTGATAAAGGTTGTAATCCCTTCATTTTTCTGGATGAAATAAAATGAAGGACTGGATATTTCTATTTGGATATAACCCAAATTGGGTGAACCACGTATATTTGTGTCTCCTTTGTCTATTTTCATTCTATGTTTTATTTCCAAATTCATTTTGAGATAGGAAGAGGAGGTTGCAACAGATGTGTTGCATGTTGTAATCACTTCATTTTATTGGACAAAATAAAAGGAAGGACTGACTATTTCTATGTGGACATAGCCAAAATTGGGTGAACCATGTATCTTGGTGTCTCCTTTTTATTGTTTCATTCTATGTTTTATTTTCACATTCAATTTGTATTTATTGTTTTGTGATTTTATTCCTAATAGGATTTCCAACAATTTTATTTTATATGTTCTAAGACAATGTTGGGAAGGACGCTTATCCTATTATGAAGGAATCAAGATGAAGTAGAACTATTTTGAAGGCATTTAATGTTATTTTCCTTAGTATCATTTGGAAAATGTAATAATTACTAATAGTTGACACACTCCCTTTATAGACCTTTGCAACATTCTTTACAATATTGTAACAAAAGTGGTGCTTAACTACCTCAAAAAACTTATGCCATTAATAATATATCAAGAGGAAGGTGATTTTGTTGCAGGGAGATGAGTATTGAATTGGGTTATTATTGCATAGAAAACAATTTATTCTTTGGTGCTTAAAAACACAAGGCATGACTAATAAACTTGATATGTCAAATCCTTAATTGCATTAGCAAGTTTTTTGTTTGCATAATTTAAAAGGCCCTATTTTTTTTTTTTTTTAGTTTATAGTCCCAATCAGTGCATAGTTGTGCATTGAATACCTTTTTTCCATTTTACTTAATGGCTCCATGGGGAACTCTTCCATCCCACAAGAGGCACCAAGTGCAAGGAATCCATACTCTCCATTTGTTTTATTATCTAAGTTGAAGGAGTTAAAATTCTCCTTAATTCATATAAATTTTGATTTTTTCTTTGCAAGATTTGGAAATGGTAACATAGAGGTTGTCCTTCATTTATAATTTTATGATGACATAATGTTTGTCTACAAGGCTATGATAAAAAGAAGCAAAATCCATCCAAGAATTTTTGGATCCATTTCTTAAATTTTTAGGGTGTGAAAAAAATGATGACAAATTAAATAATTGTTGAGTATTAGCTCAATAGGTTGAACCATCAACCCAAGTGATGTTGCTAATAAGGAGGCCATATGTTTCATGTGTTCAAATCTAGTTAAGTCCATTAGTGCTATTGATTGTTATTGTGCTTGATAATTGTTCCTTGGATAAATGGATGACAAATAAATTATTTTATTTTCCAATGCCCCTATAATAGTTCAAGTTCATATTAATGAGTTCTTAAATTTTATAAGGGTGTCACTTCCTTATAAACTTTTCGATATCCCCTTGGTGATGAAAAACTCCTAGGAGATTAATTAGGAATATCTACTTGCCAAAATCCTTCAAAATATTTTTACTTGGACCCTTTAATGTCTTTCTTTTAGAGGTAAGTTACTTTTCTAAAGTTAGTGTTATAGCCTCTTCATGTATATCTTTTCTTGATTTTAAATTCCCCCAATTTTTCTCCTTTTCCAGTAAATAAGGAAATTCAAAGAAAGTTCCTATTTGGGGGCCCTTAATTGGAAGCCAAATGGGCCTTGTTATCATGAAGAAGATTTGTGTCCCCATGGTAAAATAGGGCCAAGGCTTGGAAAATACAATACTTTAATGCCTTGATAAGGAGTCACTTTTACATTGATATCATGACAATAGTTGATCGTGGGTCCAAATTTAGAAGGATGAATATGGTCCTCATACTCCCTAGAAGGATATTTTCATTCTCCATAATCATTGCAATGGATCTTGTATACAAAATATATAAAGGGACTTGTTGAGATCATTATTATGTAAATTTTTGGATATAAGAGAGGGTAAAACATTTTTCCTCTGAATTAATTCATGGAATTATCTACCTTCATTAAAAAAATATGTAGACCCATAGGGGAAGAAACATTTTGCTAGTAGACTAATGAATATTAAGCTTCAACAATTTTTGGAATATGCATAATGAAAAGGCTAGTATGGTGAGGTATTTGGTTTTTATAGGTGGAATGATCTTAATTTTTAGCCAATTTTTCTCTTAGAGAGCTTAAAACCAAATAGTGGCATGAGTTGCAACAAAAATAAACACTTTACAAGGCTAGTAGAGATATTATTTTTTGGGGAATGAAAGGCACGAGAAACTTTACTACTAGCTAAGGTTACACCCACTTAATGGAGAAGGTTCAGTTTAGAACCACATATTTATATTTTGGGTAAGGTATGCAATCTAGAAACTTACTATGAGATATTAACATTTCTTTGGCAATGGGAATTGAACATTGAAGTGTAAATCATTTGGTATAATATCTATTCACGTGGTTCTATGGGTCTTTCAAAATTCTCCATTTTAAAATGAATTGAAAATAATTAATCATTTATTATTCATTAAACTTATGCCCAAAATATATGGCATTAGGTTTTGGTTGGAAAATATTTCATCTTTGATCCAACAAGAGGTTCCTTCCCTTATTGATGATCATAAATGAAGGACTTATATCCCACTTGCTTCACCGACATGGATGCTTTGTAAAAATGAATCTTTGCAATCCCAAGCCATAATTACTTGCAAGGGTTGTTCTTGGTATTTGGTTGTCTTTGTAAAGTGGAAATATTTTCCCAATTAGTGCCCTAAGCATGAATGACTACAACCAATCTCTATTGGTGATGTCAATTAACAAAAGCTTTGTATTGCATGAAATCAACCCAACCTTACTTGGAACACCATCAACAACTACCGTTGATTGTCTCTTGATTGGAAAACAAGGCAAGGGGGTTTGGATATGCATTTATTTCTAAACCATAGTAGCCAAATACCAATGTTTCTTATGTTGGAGTTTTTCACTCTCCAATAATCAATAAATGCTAACACCAATAAAATTGGGATATAGGTCCAAAGGTGTCGATAACCACACCAGTTACAAGAAACCCACTAATGAACACAAGGGGAATGGGAAGAAAATAAGGTTAGTTGATTCAATAATTGACCCCACATTTGGGAAACAACATGACTTGTTGAACCTAGTTGAACGAAGCAATTTGGGAAGGTACTTTAATAAGAAAGGCTAATAGAAAAGTACATGTTGTGGTAAAGATATCAAATTTGCACCAAAATGAATGGGTTATAAACCTTGCTCAATATAAATATAGAGGATTCCTCTAATGGATAGAAAATAAAAAATTTGGTCAATTACCCTTATCATGTAGGCCCTAAGAGAGAGTGACTCTCAAACTATTAGTAACTAAATATTAATAATCAAAATGTTGAAACATAAACATGCCATGCACTACTAAAAACTAGTTGCCATGTTGAGGAAACAATCCTCAATATAGCATATTTACATCTAGAATATGCGTTCATTCTACCATGAGAAAAAATTCCTATAGAACATTGATACAACAAGAATATGTGCTTATTCTACTATGAGAAAAACTTCCTCTGAAACAATATAAGCCACCACATACATCTCTTATGCAGTTGGAATGAGATGAAGGAAAGTGCAATTAATGACCCTATGACATGAATGGTAACTTTCATAATCATCCTTTATCACTTACAAGATCTCTAAAGGAAACATCACTCCCCAATGATTATGAGAGAGTTTGTGAATCTACAAACTCAAAGCCTTTGTTGGATGAAATGAAAGACCAAATGTGCGAGCATGATGTTTAATATGTATGTGTGAGTTTATATGTGCACCATATGATCATCATTGCAATATATTAAATTACGAGGTTTGAAAAAAATTTAAAACCTTAAGGGAACTAACATTTACATGAACCATGTTCTTGAGCATAATGAAGAATATAAACCATGGGATGTTACACTAAGGGGGCTATGCATGCTCTAATGACATAAAGTTTAAGGTTGTTAGATTATTTAGAACATAATGTTTGATACCCCATGGTCCAAAATCATTTCTATATTATCCCTAGAGTCAATAGCCATGTCACTGTTTATTTTTTGTGTGGTCATTTGGCTTACTATAGCCATAACCTAATTTCAACACATGTTTTCTCCTTTTAAATAAGGGGAGTAGAGTCAATGAATATCAATCAATGCTTAGAGTGGATATACAAGTGATATATTTCTTGGGAACCCCATCAAAGAATAGTCAATATATCAACTAAAGCATCAACCACTAAACTCCTCACTCTAATATGATTCAATAAAAAACTATAAAAACACTAGATGGTGAGTATATTTTATAAATGGGTTCTTAATCATTAAGATGCTCCCAACTACTTATTCCCTTCATAAAGCCACTCTTTTGAACTTTCTCTATTATAAGTTGAAAGTCTCATTCAATAATCAAGAATTCAAAACTCATGTTGTTGAAAAACTTAGTCCCATCTAAAGGGGAAAAATTTATGCTTCATTTGGAGATTCCTATGTTATGAGCATAACATGTTATCAAGTATCCAATAACATACCTTAGGATTCCGCATATCCATGAACATGCTAAATTTCCGTTGAGGCACCATCAAAATGTAATTTGATAAAAGGATGATTAAGAGGCAACCATGATAAAATGTATGACATGGGATTTAATGGGAAACAATGCGCTTATAAGAGAAAGTCAATATGAATTCCCTATAATGCTAATTTTGTTTTTCCTCCTAAATCCCCAAAATATAATCTATTTTCTTTCCCTCTAAAAGAATGGTTTCCTTATAATTTTGAAGGTTTCTCCCTTGGGTTAATTGGAATGTTGAAATTTCTCTATATCCTTTATAACAAAATGATGCACAAGACATACCTAGGCCCATATTCTCTACCCAAAAGGTGAACTAAAGTAGCCTTTGAGCCATAGGATAAGTGATTCCAAATGGTTCCAAACAACATTGATGGTTACAAGACTTAGTAGCAAGTGCAATTCAATAACTAATAAAGGTCAATTAAAAAATGAAAAAGTACGACAAGTTCTAAAGAATAATTAAAAGAAATGAAAAAGGAATTAAAAAAATAAAATAAAATAAATGAAGAACAAATGAGGAATGAAATGTTAAGGACAAGGATGCTTAACCTTCCCATTTACCCTAGCTTCTTATATCTTCTTGTAACTTGACACTTAAAGGGTCTTTTGGGACAATAGGAGAGAGTGCAAAGGATGGGGAATTGTGAAAATTGTTGAATGGCCATATAGCCATAGGCTACATCATAACTAGAGATTCTTAAAGTGAAGATTGAGCAATTATTTGAAGCTAAGTTTCCCATTTGGGTTTGTAGGGTAAACACAATGTCTTTGAGTAATGAATTTCTCTATGTGTTGTATTAATGTAAGTGTTACATTTTGTGTTTGATTTATTAGAGTTTTCATATGTGTTGAATAAGCATCCCATAATTGAAATCATGGTTAAAATAAAAAATATGCACTCTATTTCTATTGGCATCACCCATAATTTTTTTTGATGCAGGAGCATCCAGACTTAACCAACATTGTGATTGTTTGTTCACATGTTGTGGTTAACATGAGATGAATTTCATTGACCTAAGTGGTCAAAATCAATTTTAGTAGAGAGGGTTGGATCTCTCGAATTTATCTTTGCTTTAATTATTGTAATAATTAGATCACCGTATTATTTTTAAAATAGGAGATAAGGTGTTAGTATAGGTGTGTATCAAAGCTTGAGAATAGAGATTTAATTGTTAGAGTGAAAAATAGAGATTGAGTTGTCAATGCAGTTAGGACAGGATTTGATTCATAAAAGAGGAAAGAATGTAATGACATAGAGATTAGGTGATCGAGAACATAGTGAGTAAGCGAGAGTTTGAGTGATAGATAGGGTTTGAGATTGAAATAGAGGTCAGACAAATTTTTGTAATCGAGCCAAGAGGGCCAAGACTCTGTAATTTCTATATTATTGGATAATCGATTAAGTGTGATGCTACGTGTTAGTCTTGGTGTGAAATTCTCTTGAATCTGTGTATCCACGTTCTGGACCCTAATCATGTATTTTCCTCTATTTAAACACTTTATTTATAAATCACAGTTGATTCGTGTTAAGGGTTAATATCGAGCTTAAGTGCTAACTCTTTCCTTAAGCGTCTTTATTTAAAGTTATGCATTAAGCACGTGGGTAGTATTCCCAAGTGGTAAAGGATATCTTGTGTGCTTAAGTAGAGGTAAATGGTATTGTTCCAAGTTCGTGTGATTAACCTTAGCGGTCGACACGTAGCACAGGAAAACCACTTTTCTCGCACGCTCTTGACCTGATAACGATCGTGCAAGAATTTGCGCAAGATTTTGTGATAGATGTTCAATTGGACGGGTCACATCGATAGTGGAGATCGTCCACGTTAGTTGGTGAGCGGACGACGCGATATCCGTTGGATTTGGAGGAGTGAGATTAATGGTGTAGATTGAAGTGCTCGGTTTGAGGAAAAGTCAAAGTGGGACTGACAGTGATTGGATAGAAAAACTGGACCCTCAGGGGGAAAATCCACGTACAAAATCTGTTTGTGTGCAACTGATTGGTTACAAAGTTAACTAGTAGTCGAATTACAGAATACCACCTCATTTTCTTCAACCTATTGCATCATTTTTGGTATCAGAGCACAGAGATTAAGTTTTGCTGCAGTAAACATGCCACTGAGGAGAGGAGCTTCCATAGGTTGTGGGAGACCTGTAGCAAATGCAGTTCTGCTGGATGAGATCTGGAGTCTGCGTACAAGGTTGGAGACAATGGAGATTGCTCAGAGGAGAGCACCTAATGAAGGAGATGCCAATGCTGCGGAAGAATCTTCTGAGGAAGAAGAAGAGGATGAAAGTGAAACTGAAAAATTTACCAAGATTTTGGCCAAAGTGAGTGGAAGACCAAAGGTGGAAATACCTTTGTATGACGGGAATCTCAATGTAGAAGAGTTTATGGACTGGATCAGTTCATTGGACAATTATTTCGACTATGAGAAGGTTGATGATAAAAGGAAGGTGAAATTTGTAGTTACCAGATTGAAGGGTCATGCAGCTATCTGGTGGGATGAACTACAAACATCCAGAGCAAGAAAAGGAAAGTCCAAGATCAAACAATGGGAAAAAATGGTGAGTAAATTGAAAGCTAAATTTATGCCAAAATATTATTAGTTAAATATTTTTAAAAAGTTACAAAATTTGAGGCAAAAAGGAATGACTCTCAAAGAATATACAGAAGAGTTTTATAAGCTGAGTATTAGAGCAAGACATGCAGAGTATGACGTAGAAAAGGTATCCACATACATCAATGGGTTGAGGTATGACATACAGGATGAAATAACTTGCTGAGTCTGAAGACAATTGAAGATGCCTATCAAGCAACTTTGAAGGCAGAAGAGAAGATGTTGAGGAAACAAAATCAAAGGAACAGAGGGAAAAGTTCAGCAAGAGGTAGAGGAACTACCAGACCAAGATTTCAGCACCACCAGAGTGAAGCAGGAAGTTCAAGTAGTAGACCACCACAGAGAGGAGACTTTAGTAGAGGAAGATTTTCACCCAGAGGAAGAGGCTGAGGAAGAGAAATTTGGTGTTATACATGTGGAGAATGGGAACATGGATCATGGGACTGTCCTCATAATAAAGCAACAAATCAGAGGAATGTGAATGTGGCTAAGGCAAAGGAAGAAAAAACTCAAATGGCAAACAAGGAAGAATCACCTGAAGTAGGAGAATCCCTATTGTTGAAAAGGGTATTGCTTAAGGAAGAGAAAGAGGCGGGAGAACCAGCTCAGAGGAAGAGCTTATTCAAAACTACATGTAAGTCCAAAGGAAAATGCTGTAAAGTGATAATTGATAGTGGAAGCACTGATAACCTTGTTTCTATAGAAATGGTGGAGAAGTTGGGATTAGTAAAAACAATACACCCAACTCCTTACAAAGTGTCATGGTTGCAAAAAGGACATCAACTTATTGTGACAGAACAATGCAAGGTAGAGATATAGATTAGTACTTATAAGAATGTGATATTGTGTGATGTAATGCCAATGGATGTATGCCATGTGTTGTTGGGAAGACCTTAGCAGTTTGATCAGAAAGCTATTCATGATGGGAGGAGGAATACTTACACTTTCGAGAAGGATGGAAATAAACACACACTACTGCCGTTGAAGGAGGAAGCAGGCAAATAAGCGCTTGGAACTAGTGTTATGCTGATGAGTGGGAAAGAATTGCTGCAAGAAGTCAAGAAGGATGAACAAATACATTTTTCGGTCATAAGGAGACCTAAAGTAATTTTGACTTCTACAAACTTAGATGATTTACCTAAACAAATCAAAACTCTATTGAATGATTTTGCTGATATTATTGTGGATGAGTTGCCAAATGCATTACCACTAATCAGGAGTATCAGTCATCACATTGACCTGATACTTAGAGCAAGTTTTCCAAACAAAGCAGCATATAGATTAACTCCTCAAGAGAATGCAGAAATTGGAAGACAAGTGTAAGAACTAATGGATAAGGGATTAATCAGAGAAAGTCTTAGTCCATGTGTTGTACCAACAGTACTCAGTCCAAGAAAGGGGGTGAATGGCATATGTGTACTGATTCCAGAGCCATAAACAAGATTACTATCAGGTATAGATTTCCTTTACCATGCATGGATGATTTGATGGATTGTTTAAGTGGGTCAAAGTATTTTACTAAAATAGGTTTGAAGAGTGGATACCATCAAATAAGGATTAGATAAGGAGATGAATGGAAGATTGCATTTAAAACAAATAGTGGGTTGTATGAGTGGTTAGTGATGCCTTTTGGACTCACTAATGCACCCAACACATTCATGAGATTGATGAATGAAGTCTTGAAGGAATATGTAGGCAAGTTTGTCATTGTTTATCTTGATGATATTCTAGTTTTTAGTAGAAGCAAAGAAGAACATCTGGAGAATCTTAATTTGGTTTTAAGAACTCTACAGAAAGAGAAAATACTGATAAATCTGAAGAAATGTAGTTTCATGAAAGAAGAATTAGTCTATTTGGGATCGTAGTTTTTAAAGAAGGTTTGAAAATGGATCCAGAGAAAGTCCAAGCAATTTGGAACTGGCCTATTCCAAGAAACATATTTGAGGTAAGAAGCTTTCATGGTCTTGCAAGTTTTTACAGAAAATTTATCAGGAGTTTTAGTCAGATTTGTGGACCAATTATTGAAACAATCAAAGAGACTAATAAGCCATTCAAGTGGACAGAAGCAGTAAACATAAATTTTAAGTTGTTGAAGAAGAAAGTTTCAGAGAAACCAATTTTAGCTTTACCTGATTTTGGAAAAGTTTTTCAAGTTGAAACTGATGCTAGTGGAGTTGCAATTAGAGTAGATTTGAGTCAGGAACAGAGACTAATAACATACTTTAGTGAGAAACTAAATGAAGTTAAGAAGAAATATTCTTCTTATGATAAAGAATTTTATGCTATTGTGTAAGCTTTAAAAAATGGATACATTATTTGCTACCAAAGGAGTTTGTATTGTTTACTGACAATCATGCATTACAGTTTATAAACAACCAACCAAAGTTGAACCAGAAACATGCCAAGTGGGTAGAGTTTTTACAGAGTTTTACTTTTGTGATCAAACATACAAGTGGTAAGTTGAACAAAGTTGTTGATGCTCTAAGTAGGGTAAATTTCGTTGTGCAAGAATTAAGAGTTGGTGTTGTAGGATTTGAAGAAATGGTTGATATGTATAAAGATGATGCAGAATTCAAAGATATTTATGTAGTTCTACAAAATCCGACAATTTATAATAGAAGCTAGTAGTTGGATTATCTTATCCAAGGAGGTTTACTGTTTAAAGGTAACAATTTGTGCATTCCCAAATGTTCTATGAGAGAAAACATAATCAAGGAGAAACACAGTGGAGGATTATCTGGGAACTTTGGACAAGAAAAAAACCTTTGCTTAGGTAGATTCTTTTTACTATTGGCCAAAGATGCAAACTGATGTTAAGAAATTTGTTGAGAAGTGTAGAATCTATCAGCATGCTAAGGGGAAAGGCCAAAATACAGGATTGTACCAGCCATTTCCAATACCAAACTAACCATGGGATGCAATTAGTATGGATTTTGTTTTGGGATTACCTAGAACTCAAAGAGGGAATGATTCCATTTATGTTGTGGTAGATAGATTTTCCAAAATGGCACATTTCATTGCATGTAAAAAGACTAGTGATGCAACACATATTGCTAATCTGTTTTTTTAGAAGTTGTAAGGTTACATGGATTGCTTATAAGTATTGTGTCTAATAGGGATACAAAGTTTGTTAGAAATTTCTGGAGAACTATTTGGAAGAAACTAGGTGCTAACCTTAGTTTTAGTTTAGCATATCACCCTCAAACAGATGGACAGACTGAAGTGGTAAACAGAAGCTTGGGAAACATATTGAGAAGTTTAGTGTATCAAAATCCTAAGCAGTGCGATTTAGCACTTGGTCAAGCTGAGTTTGCTTATAATGATACTCCAAACCGAAGTATTGGGATGAGTCCATTTCAGATTGTTTTTGGGATAAATCCAAGAGGTGTGTATGAGCTCAGAAATTTGGGCAAACAAGAGACAAGAAGTGTAAAAGCTGAAGATTTTTCAGAGTAGATCCAGAGACTACAAGAAGATGTCAAAGACAGATTGCAGGAAAGCAGTGGCAAATACAAACAGAGAGCTGATATGAAGCGAAGAGGAAAAGAATTCCAAGTGGGAGATCTAGTGATGGTATACTTGAGAAAAGAAAGATTTATTGTTGGGACTTACAATAAAATAAAGATGAAAAAGATAGGGCCATGCAGAATTGTGAGGAAGTTTTCAACTAATGCTTATGAAACTGAATTGCAAGAAGGGATTGGAATATCACCTATCTTCAATGTTGCAGATTTGTATCCATACAAAGAGACATAGACTGAGCTACAAAAGGAACCTACAGAAGATGAAGTTCAAACTTTAAACTAGGAAGAACAAATGCCAAAGACAATCAAGAAAGAGGTGGAAGCTGTTTTGGAGAAAAGAGTATCCAAAAGAACCAGAGGATAAGTTTATTTTCAGTATCTAGTCAAATGGAAGGGACAACCAGTGGAGGATGCTAGTTGGACAACAACAACATAATTACAGAAGTATGGAGTAAATCCTAAATGTTTGATGAAGAATTATTTTCTTCCCTGGGAGTCTGATGCAAGAGCATCCAGACTTAGCCAATAATGTGATTGTCTCTTCACATGTTTTGGCTAACATGAGATGAATTTCATTGACCTAAGTGGTCAAAATCAGTTTTAGTAGAGACGGTTGGATCTCTCGAATTTATCTTTGCTTTAGTTGTTGTAATAATTAGATCACTGTACTATTTTTAGAATAGGAGATAAGTTGTTAGTATAGGTATGTATCAGAGCTTGAGAATAGAGATTTAATTGTTAGAGTGATAAAAATAGAGATTGAGTTGTCAATGCAGTTAGGATAGGATTTGATTCATAAAAGAGGAAAGAATGTAATGACAGAGAGATTATATGATCGAGAATAGAGTGAGTAAGCGAGAGTTTGAGTGATAGATAGGGTTTGAGATTGAAATAGAGGTCAGACAGATTGTTGTAATTGAGCCAAGCGGGCCAAGACTCTATAATTTCTATATTATTGGATAATTGATGAAGTGTGATGTTGCGTGTTAGTCCTGGTGTGAAATTCTCTTGAATCTGTGTATTGGTGTTCTGGACCCTAATCGGGTATTTTCCTCTGTTTAAACACTTTATTTATAAATCACAACCGATTTGTGTTAAGGGTTAATATTGAGCTTAAGCGCAAACTCTTTCCTTAAGCGTCTTTATTTAAAGTTATGTATTAAGCACATGGGCAGTATTCCCACGTCGTAAACAATATCTCACGTGCTTAAGAAGAGGTAAATGGTATTGTTCCAAGTTCACACGATTAACGTTAGTAGTCGACACGTAGCATTGGAAAACTACTTTTCTCACATCCTCTCGACCTAATAACGATTGTGCAAGAATCTGCGCGAGATTGCGCGACAACTATTCGATTGGATAGGTCACATCGATGGTGGAGATTGTCCGGGTTAGTTAGTGAGCGGACGACGCGATATCCGTTGGATATAGAGGAGTGAGATCAATGGTGCAGATTGAAGTGTTCGGTCTGAGGAAAAGTCAAAGTGGGACCGACAGTGATTGGATAGAAAGGAAGGACCCTCAGGGGGAAATCCATGTACAAAATCTGTTTGTGTGCAGTTGATTGGTTACAAAGTTAACCAGTAGTCAAATTATAGACTACCACCTCATTTTCGTCAACCTCCTGTGTCATTTTTCTCCATCAACTCTACATGAAATCCAATACTTATGTAATGATTGATATCCATTCTATGTTGAAATGAGATCAATGGATATTATAATCTAGTTGTTGCAATTTTACAACATAGTTTCTAATTATTCATTTGGAGAATGACAATTTAATTATGAAGAGTAGTAAAGATTTAGTCTTTGAGACCAATAG
This sequence comes from Pinus taeda, assembly GCA_000404065.3. Lineage (NCBI taxonomy): Eukaryota > Viridiplantae > Streptophyta > Pinopsida > Pinales > Pinaceae > Pinus > Pinus taeda. Next base: position 161,531 of record APFE031037508.1, on the reverse strand, counting down.
TGTCGAAATCCAGCTTCCACACAATATTGGGGAAAGAGTTGGAGGTTGTATGCACACCCCTTTAGCTTGCATAAAATTATCTCTTGGAGGTTGAGGCCATACACAATCCTACAGGTCATACAAGTCACACAATAGAACCATTTGTTTAAAAAATGGAAAGAAAATATTCGTGCATATAATCCATAACTCATCATGCAAATTTCTATTTTTTTGTCTTAATTTTTTTTTTAGTCTTGGTTATTTTATTCTACTTTTTTATTAACTTTGATTTTGTTATTACCCCCTCACCCCCCACCCACCAATAACTTTATTCTTACTACTTTATAGTTTTATTTATTCTCACTTTTATTTGTAAGATCAGGATACTTATATTTCTTTCAAAAGCATAAATATACATCAATATTTGTCACTATTGGCCTGCCACTTGGGGAACCATATGACTAGTATAAGCAAAAAACTGTTCTTACTATTCTCTACTTAAGATTCTGATAACCAAAAATTTGAACATTATATAGCACATAAAACTAGAGATATACTAGATAACATTAAAAAACAACTTGAAATTGAAATGCTACTACATAGAATTTCCTTGCTAATTTTCATTTTGCAGGGGTGTCCTTTGGGCCTTACGGATGTGGCTCTCTGTCAGAATCATACAAAGAAAGGTACATGTTTTTCAAGTCCTTGGCTAGCAACATGACCTTTACATTAAGTTTATCCACCTTCTTGAGTAACTTTGTCATGCATATGATTAACTCTTACTGTGCGTCTACCCTGTCGGCAAGAATTCTTCCCATTAAAGTTTTTATATGCTAGTAGAAGTTGATAGTCTACATGTAGTAGCTTGTTCTGGCCCTGCTAGAATTCCCAATATTTGGTATCCAGTCTCTTGTTTCCTGCTCTAGGTGCATATTAGGAATGAAACTTCAAGATTTCCTAACTTATTCCTCCATGTCAGAGATGGCTCTTTGAACAACTGTAGGGATTATATCCCTGTAGCATTCCATTGTTGCTTTAACAACTGATTGAGCTTAAGTGCCACAAGTGGAGGGAGGACTGAGATTAGAAGGGGGAGAGACCAATCCATCCCAACCTTCCACTATGATGCAAATTAGATGGTCTCTATCTAACCATATGTAGGGGAAAAAATGATGGGCAGGGTTAGAGAGGAGAACCTTTCGATAAGATAGAGGGAAGGGAGACAAATGACAGGAAGAGAAGAGGGAGAAAAATGAGCAATTGGTGAAGGAGGGAGAAAAAGTTGAGATGATAGGAGGGAAGAGGGGGAAGAGGGGAGGGAAAAGAATAAGAATCGAGAAGGGGAGAGAAGTTAGAAGGAGAGAGCATGGAGAGGAGGGGAAAATCTAAGGGACTGTCAAGAGAGACAAAGAGAAAGGCCATAGAACGAAGGATAAAGGAGAACAAAGAGAGAGGTTAGGAATTAGCCCTAAAGAAAAATGAATCCTTCCAGAACAATTAAACGCAAAGAGGGAAAGAAAAGCCAAAAGCCTACAAAGTCTGTGATGGAACTTAAGCCATTGACAAGAGAGTTTAGAATAGAAACAAAATTCCGAAATAGTATAAATCCAAACCTGCAAATGTTGAAGGCTCTGTGAGATGGATCTAGAGCTAGAGAGTGCTTCCTAAAGTAGCTTCCTCCAAGGATAAAGATAATATCCCCGAGCCTTAATAGTTTCATTAATTAATTATTTTAGTCTAATAATTCCAATTTTTTTGCTCTTCGTGGTTGGTTGCTTAAATAAAGTGGAGACATTCATTCTTTACCATCCAATATCAGTCTCACTACCTCTTAGCATAATTTTCTCGATCCTTCAAATTACATCCCATAATGAGTGGAAACCTTCCTTTGTAATACAAAACCCAAATTGAATGTACCTTCCCCAAACCACGCATAAACCAAATTTACTACACTGTAAAATATTCCAAATTGTGTCGCTCCCTTCTATTCATGAAATTGTACTAATGTGCATGCAAGCTGCTAGGTGGAGGGAAGCCTGCCTTCCCTTTCACTTACCTTAGCTCTCATCTTGAGCTCGAGTGAGGCACCTTGTCTTCACACCCTCCATGGGGATAATTATTATTCCCACTTTTATTAGTTGTCATTTTATTTTATTATTATTATAATTACAATTATTATTTATTAAGTTGATAATATGGGGCATTACATTGTGCACTCACTTTAGAGTTGAGTCCTCCAGAAAGGTGTTCTACAACCATACCTCTAGAGAAATACAATAAGAGATTTAGGAAGTTGGGGAGGAAGTTGTTGAGGAGCAGGATTACCACTTAGACTCATACATCCTCCCAGAAGTTGCTACTTGGTACCAGGGGACACCAAAATCAATATTTGTATATTATTGACCTTTACTGGTAGTTGAAGACTCTTCTTGGCATGGTTCTCTTAGATAATGAGATATAACTTAGATTGCTTTATGTACTTGGATATACGTTGTTAGATATAAATGTTTTTAAATCCACACACACACACACACACACACATATGGAACCCTATTCCCATTCAATTTTTATTTTCTTTTTTCATCTTAAATTTTGTAGCTCTCACACATAAATAATTAAGTGAAGATCACATAGAAGATGCTTATTTTAATGATTTTAATAATTTTCTTTCCAAATTTGATGCATTTGTCAATTGTTGTTTAAATGTATTGGTAAAATCAGAATATTGTTATCATTCCAATTATGGTTCAAGTTTCTTAATAACAAACTTTTTCTTTTGCTTGTGCTTGCATGCATCTATGCTTATGAAAACACATAAGACAAGGTGCAAGTTTTGGTAGACTTAGGTGGAGTAGATATCCCACTTGTGGCTTTATTAAAAAAATACTTCCTTTACATGGAAACATATTATTATCTCAATGCTAAATATAAAATAGAACAATTATCGCTTATGTTTAAGTATTAGTAAAATCAAACTAGATCCATCTTAAATCTGGATCTATCAAGTGCCAGGAGGGATCAACTCCAAATTTAAGATGGATATAAGATAGTACTCTTGCATTCCATAATGGATTCTCTCAAGGCTTTAAATAGGCTTAATTGTAACAAATACCATGGAAAAATTCCATGGGCTATGTGATACCATGGGCTTTTAAAACACAGGTAAACCCATACTAACTCAAACTTAAATATAATTATTATAATTTTTATTTTCAATTTTAATGTTGACTAAGCCAACACAACTTAACATTACATTACTTAATGCATTACATAATGTTTTATGACATTGTAACCATGCTAGGTTGTAAAGCACCTCTCGATTTCCAAAAAAATAGTGCATTTTTTTGGAGTAGTCTTTAAGTGTGACTTTTTGGAGTTTCTAGCAGATTTCTGGCCTAAATCTAATGAAAACATTTGTGGCCAAATCTTGATTTGTGTTTTATAAATTGGTTTTCTGACTGCATATAGGATTCAACACCCTCAAAAACCCCTGGAGCACTTCGATTGTGAAGAGTTCACCCGTCAAACTTGCGATTTCAATGAATCCCCACTGGATTCTAGACAAATCAGGTCAGAAAATAAACCGAAAAAACTTTCCAAAAAAACGCACTTAAAATCGACTACATTTTTTTTAGTCTCAGATTTCTGGCCTAAATCTAACGAAAACATTTGTGGCCAAATCTTGATTTGTGTTTTATAAACTGGTTTTTTGACTGCATATAGGATTCAACACCCTCAAAAACCCCCGGAGCACTTCGATTGTGAAGAGTTCACCCGTCAAACTTGTGATTTCAATGAATCCCCACCAGATTCTAGAAAAATCAGGTCATAAAAGAAACCGAAAAAACTTTCCAAAAAAACGCACTTAAAATCGACTACATTTTTTTTAGTCTCAGATTTCTGGCCTAAATCTGACGAAAACATTTGTGGCCAAATCTTGATTTGTGTTTTATAAATTGGTTTTTTGACTGCATATAGTATTCAACACCCTCAAAAACCCCTGGAGCACTTCGATTGTGAAGAGTTCACTCGTCAAACTTGCGATTTCAATGAATCCCCACTAGATTCTAGACAAATCAGGTCAGAAAATAAATCGAAAAAACTTTCCAAAAAAACGCACTTAAAATCGACTACAATTTTTTTAGTCTCAGATTTCTGGCCTAAATCTAACCAAAAAATTTGTGGCCAAATCTTGATTTGTGTTTTATAAATTGGTTTTTTGACTCCATATAGGATTCAACACCCTCAAAAACCCCTGGAGCACTTCGATTGTGAAGAGTTCACCCGTCAAACTTGCGATTTCAATGAATCCCCACTAGATTCTAGACAAATCAGGTCAGAAAATAAACCGAAAAAACTTTCCAAAAAAACGCACTTAAAATCAACTACATTTTTTTTTAGTCTCATTTTTCATAGATTATAGAAATAAAATAAAAATATAGTGTTTTTAAAAAAAGTTATAAAAACTTTGTTTCTATTTTTCTTTAAAAATATAACATTTTTCCTTTTCTTTTGTCATATAATTAGTTCACAAATCTTTTTCTTTTTTATAGGCATTAGAAAATAATATGGATACTCAAAATCCATATACAAATTTTTATTTATTTATTTATTATTATTATTATATTTTCTATCAAAAGTTTTATGCTATTGCAAAGTGAGATACATTTCTTCATATCAAGATCCATTGAGGTTGAGATTTGGAACTAACTAAAATTAATTATAATCAAATTTTACTAAACTAAAATGATTTTTTTAATGACAATTAAATTTATTAATTACATAAGTTAGGTCAAGTTATTAAATCACTTTAAAATATATTTTTATATCAAGAAATTTGATCCTTCTCAGGGCTTAGTAGATCTAGAGCTAAGATGGATCTATGCTGGTTTAAATCCCCTTTAAATAGTCTATATTCCACATGAATACCATGAGTCGATACCACAGGTTCTTAATACGATGAGATATTATTATTATTATTTTATCTTTATACGGTTATTTTTATTTTGTTATTATTATTATTTTTAACTTTTTTAGTTTATTTTATTTTGAGTAAGTTTAAAAGTTTACATTACATTACATTAATCTTTTTAGCTAATTATATATTTTTGTTTTTATGTAATTTAGACCCAAATTAAGATCACATAGTCCAATTATAACTCTAATTTTGTATTAACAATGCGCTCTCCAACATGTCTGGTCCTATCCTATCTTGTAAACAAAAATAATAAAAGTAAAAATAAAAATAACCATACTTCAAAATAAAAATAATGTATTGATCCATGGTATTAATCCATGATATTGGCTTATGGTATTCATGTGGAATATAACTTATTTAAAGAGGGAAAGACTCTTTAACGGGGGAAAAACTAGCCTAGATCCATCTTAACTCCAGATCTACCAAACATTGTGAGGGATCAAATTTCTTTTCACTCTAAAAGAGGTTTGTACTTCAAGAGATTTGATCCATCTCAACACTTGGTAGATTCAAGAGTTAAGATGGATCTAGGCTGATAATAAATATAAAATAGTTAAGTATTATTAAAATATAATAATTAGTAATTTTATTTTTGAAAGTGAAAAAGGTATGTTGTTATAAGGTTTATGAGTGCTTTAGTTTAATGTGTATTACATTTAAGAGGATACTTGTTTTGATGTGTGTAGTACATATCTTCTCCTTGGGTGCAACACACATTGCGTCACACCCTTTTTCAAATCTTGAGTGATATGCATTATATTGTATGGAAAATATATTTTTCTCAATATAAAATGAAGTTCGGTTGCAGAGAGAAAAGCTTGAGAGAATGCAATGTGTCACACTGATAAATCTTTCATGTGGCGCTCTCACATAGAAATGATTTTTTTCATGACATGACATATTGTGTGGAAAACAACTTAGTGTGCAACACACCACAAAGGAAAAATCTTTGTGTCATGTAAAAAATAATTTTTTTGTCATACAAATGTCACAATGAAAATAAATTTTGAGAGAATGGTGCTTGAAAACCATGGATTTGTTTTTAGTTTTTGAGTAAATAAAGGTTCCATCCTTTTAAAACCTTTGCATTTTGAATATTGAATGATGAAGAATCAATGGAAAAGGCTATTTATTTTAGTCCCTTAATACCATACTAGAAGATATACAAATAAAATTTACATCAAATTTTGATATGTTACAATAATGACAATTATAATAATAATTAGAAGATATACAAATATATTTTAGGTCAAATTTGTATATGTTACAACACTGATATATAACATGCATTACAGGTGAAATGGAAAGAACCACATGTCTAACCCTAACATCACACTCCATCTTGACAAAAGCATTGTGCTATGCTAGTTACATAAAGACTCATTTAGGCATAACTAATTGATACGTACAAAAGAAAAGAACGAAATATCATGTAGAAACTAAATGCTTGTTGCACCATAGCAACACCTCTACAAATATCTTCCCACCAATAATATTTCTTTCAAAACTCATGCAACTTAATGATACCATGGACATCACAAGGACACTCATTTTTTTTTGTCTCAAGTGTTTAACATTTGATCTTCCATTGTTAGCACCTCTTATTACTACTGATGAATTTGAATGGAGAAAAGCTGGAGAGTTCACATATAGATCTCCATTTCATTTTGAAAGCCATACTAATTTCCTTCAGTGTTCATGAGCCATGCACGATGCTATACACCACCACACATGACCTACATAAGGAATATTTAACATACATGTAGAGTCCATCCTTACTAACATGTAGAGCCATTTGCATATGATTTTTTTACGATTTTATGTATTATCTAATGTTATTCCTTGTGGCTAAATTATTCATGTATGGAATTTAGTAAGAAAAATACCAACATAGTAAGTCCATCCACATTTATGGGCATGGTTTTAACATGGTTTTGGTAGATTAACATCCATGAAGATTTGAACAAATAACCTTTTCACAAAAATTCCTTAAAAATACACCCATTCATCATCAATTAAAAACCCCATAAACATAAAAACATATCATATAATACAATATAACAATAAAAAAAATAATAAAATATAAAAGATAAAATTAAAAAATACAAGGTAATAATTCTAAACATTATTAATTAAAAAAACAATATTTACAAAACTTCAATCGTAAATATTAAAAAAAATAATACCAACTTCATTCACCATTATAAAGCACACATACCAACTTCATTCACCATTATAAACCACACATACCAACTTCATTCACCATTATAACCATGCATAAAATTACATGACATGATATTTTTATTATAGATTTTTAATTAAACTCGAGGTGTTGACATTATTTCTATGAATATCATATGCTAGTATTTTCAATCTATCATCGTTCTTTAAAAAAATTAAATGTATTTTTTTTTCTAATTCAATATTTATAATGAAAAGTATTTTGATATAATCACTATATTGAAAATTAAGATATGATTTGTAAGAACTTATATCGTGATGAAAAACGATAATAATCATTCTTCTCAACTAACCAAAATAAATAAATTGGATATAAAATATATATTGGATTACAATTTATAAGAGATTTAGGTTTGGAGTTAAAATTTAATTATTAAATCCTTCGCAATTTTGAGTAGATCATGAGCACAACTAATTTGCAATTTCTAAAGCTTATTTTGATAATTTGTTTACCCTATCACTGACTAATTATCATGTTACATATTAAATTACCAACTTCAAACCCATAAAAGCTAAAACTTTATAAAGTAAATTTACTACAGTAATATAAGAAATAAATATTTATAGTTTGATTAATAAAGTCTATTTGTCATGTCAATCCCAATGTGACCTTGGTAATGTACATATGCTTTGGAAAAATATCTAAAACAAAAACAAAAATGATCTCTACATCCAATTATAAAACTAAGATTATAGTTGCAACCTAAAATAACATTGATTAGATAATAAAATTCTCATTGTGATCTAACTAACATTTAACATAAATGAATCTAATAATTTTTTTTTTTTTTATAAAATTACATGATGTCTTTAACACAAATTTCCAACAAAAAATTTTCTAAGTAGAATAATAAACCCTTGCTTAAATGGATGAATTATTTCCTTAAATTGAAAATGGTTTTAAAAAGGAATCCCCAAGTTTTATGTCAACAAATTTTAAACAACACTAAAGGAAACATTAATTGAAAAAGCTAATTTTGATATAGGGATGTAAATTAATGGGTGTTGAATGGTGGGTGGAAGAGGAAATATTGCAATATTTCAACTATTTTGAGTAATAAATTTTATTTTTGCATTATTGGTATAGTTATACATGTTTCTAAGTAATATATTTATTTCTGAATTATTGTTGCAATCATGGTATTAATATTAGCCTTTTAGGAGAAAATCATAGTTATATTGTTAAATCGAATTTTTGATGAATTTCTATTCATCTATGCTTTTAATTCAATTTTAGATCAGTTGGGAAAATAATTACTTATAACTCTAAAACTCATTATTGTTTTCTATTAAATATAATTTGTTTATATATTCATTCAAATTTCCTAATATGAATATTTAACATTTAATGGTAATATTGCTTTACTTGAGATTTGGGGACAAGGAAACACTATTTAAATGCTCATTTGCAAAATAAACAGATCCATCTCCTACCACTTTGAGTGCAAAGATTCATATTAAGCTTAATAATCTTATAACTCAATGGTGATCATTTGTACATATATACCTACAGGGAGGTCACTTTGATCACTTACTGCAAACAAAATAGGAATTTAATAATATTAAATAAGGTGACAAAAAACCACGAGCAAAACATGTCAAATGTTCCCAATTGCAACCGAGAACACACATAAAATAAAAAACAATTTTGTAGTCACTGAAAGGCATTAACAACTTAAGTGCATATATTAGAATTGAAATTTCTATTATCTATTTATAGTATAAATAGGTTTAGTTTTTTGAATTCGTTAAAGATCTATGCAACTTGTTTGCATTTATGAAATGTTTTGGAGCAAAATTACCAAATTTGATATACCTGCTGCCAGAGCTCTTTCCTACTAAAATAAGTAGTTCTAAATCCTAATGGGAGCACTTTGTCTAGAATTATGGGTGATTTAGTAAGACCATGCCACCCTAATTTTCAAAAGGCACAACAAAGGGACACAATAGACTATAGAAAACTTGGAAAAAAGTTGCTGAGAAGAGAGGGAAGATTGATAAATAGGTTTGACAAATTAGCTTGGGTTTATGGTTTGGTGTAAAGGACCAGTGTCACTGTGAATGACAACACAAAGAACAAATAAACAAAGATAGTTGATAGTCTACTATAAAATATAGAG